>JAVTVY010027642.1:0-112705 GCA_036873755.1 Hanleya hanleyi
AAATGGAGATAAAGCACCGGCTACTTCGGATGATTCTTTAGTTAAAAATCCTTCGAATTTTCGGCCTCGTACAAGTGATGACGATCACCTGGAATTATATTTAGATAGTCTGAATAATATACCCCTGACCGCATCATCTCAGGCTCGTTCAAATACATCTTCTAAACAGAAGTCTGCTATTAAAGAGCTTCTGTCTAATCCGACCATTATAATTAAAGAGGCTGATAAAGGTAAAGCCGTAGTGGTAATGGATAGGGAGTATTACAAGGACAAGATTCTTGAAATGTTGAACGATAAGGACACTTACAAAGAAAACGAAACGAATCCCGACAACGAAATTATAACAGAACTCCGTAAACTTATTAGGAAGTATGAGAAGATTCTAACCAAAAAAGAAATAAAATTTCTGACTAAATTCGAGTCCAAATCTAGCAACTTTTATGGTCTCCCTAAAATCCATAAATCAGAAGAAATTAAAAATACTATCCAAGAACAAAAGTCAGAATATATTGAGCTATGTAGGCCCATGGATCTTAAATTTAGACCCATTGTTGCTGGTCCGTCATCCCCTACGCAAAGGATTAGCCAGTTAACTGATATATTGCTAAGACATTTTCTTAAACACGTTAAAAGTTATGTACGGGATGATTTAGATTTTTTGAATCATTTGCCCACTGAAGTGAACGTTGACACTAAAATGGCCACTTTCGATGTTCACAGCCTATACAGCAGTATCCCACATGATTTGGGATTAGAAGCCATCAACTACTGGCTTGTTAATCATCCAGACACTCTCCATGACCGATTCTCTAAAGATTTCATTTTAGATAGCATAAAATTCATTCTGCACAATAATTCATTTTGTTTCAATAACACTCACTACTTGCAGGTTTTGGGGACTGCCATGGGTACAAAAATGGCCCCCGTATATGCAACCCTAGTTATGGGCTATTTAGAAATAAGCCTTTACGAAAAAGTTAAAACAGCTCATGGAGAAAGTTTTGGCTATGAATTCAAAGAAGGATGGAAAAGATATCTTGACGATTGCATAATTTTCTGGCCCTTTGCAAACGGACCTGTGGAGACTTTACATGAACTCCTGAATTCTTTACATCCAAATATATCATTTACTATGGAACAAAATGACAGGGAGATACCATTTTTAGATATTCTCGTCATCAAATCTGGAACTTCTATTAGTACTGATATATATAGAAAACCCACGGATACGCAGCTTTATCTCCATTTCAGTTCTAATCACCCTAGACACACCAGGGAGAATATTCCGTACACATTAGCCAGACGGGTGTGTACTATTATTTCAGATATTTTGGTCCGAGACCAACGACTTATGGAATTGAAATCAGCTTTACGGCAAAGAGGCTATCCGGAAGGCCTTATCGATAAAGGGATTAGGAAAGCAACCACTCATCCGCTAGTAGTATACAAAGGGTAAATTGAGCCTAATTGACCTCAGAAATTTGCATATTTTGTGGAGGTCACGTGGAGGTGACAGCCAATGAGAAGCGAGTATTTTGACCTCTGACCAAAAAGCTACCTCCAGCACAGGAGAGTTCCAAATTTGCATATCACGTGACCCAGGTCAAAGATGTATTCCTCCGCGGTGATGCGGTCATGTCTGGCGGTGATTCGGTCTGCTTCCGCGGAGAAAAGTAGTCCCTAGATAAAATGGTCCGATGGGGTCGAGTGAGGTATCAAAGTGAAGCTTATGTGAAGGGGCATCTAATGGGCTGGGTGTGGGGTGGTCAAAATGGCGGCCTGTGGGAGGTGGTGGTGGGTTTAAAATGGCGGCCTGTGGGTGGTGGTGGTGGTGGGTTCAAAATGGCGGCCTGTGGGTGGTGGTGGTGGGGGTTCAAAATGGCGGCGCAAGGGAGCAAACGAGGCGGTGGGGAGGTCACGGGGAGAAAAAACCCTCACATTACCCTCAAAAAAACCTCTAAGCCATATAATAATAATAAACATAATCTATAGGTGTTGTACCATGTTAATAGCATCAGTCTAGCATCTGTACCACCCTAGGGTCGAGCGTTTATTGTCCCGTGTATCTCCGCAGAAAATCAACAAACAAAATGGCGGCTCCAGGATGGTGTGGGGACGCCCTTTCCACATCACGGCGTCGATCATAGCGCCATCTGCACACACTGACGCAAGGGAGACAACTCGTGTGGCCCAAGGATATGGAAATAGCCGTTTTGGAGCTAGGGGAGTTACTACTGGTCCAGTGGGGTCGAGTAATGTATCAATGTGAAGCCTATGTGAGGGGGCATCTGATGGGCTGGGTGTGGGGTTGAACTAGCGTCATTCTGCGCATGCGCGGTGGCCCAAAGGTATGGAAATAGCCGTGTTGGAGCTAGGGGAGTTACTACTGATCCATTGGGGTCAAGTGAGGTATCAAAGTGAAGCCTATGTGAGGGGGCATCTGACTGGACTAGTGGGTTTGAAATAGCGTCATTCTGCGCATGCGCGGTGGCCCAAGGGTATGGAAATAGCCGTGTTGGGAGCTAGCGAAGCCAATAATGGTCCAATGGGGTCGTATGAGGTATCAAAGTGAAGCCTAGGTGAAGGGGCATCTGACTGGACTAGTGGGTTTGAACTAGCGTCATTCTGCGCATGCGCGGTGGCCCAAGGGTATGAACATAGCCGTGTTGGCATGTAGGGGAGTTACTCATGGTCCAATGGGGTCGAGTGAGGTATCAAAGTGAAGCCTAGGTGAAGGGGCATCTGACTGGACTAGTGGGTTTGAACTAGCGTCATTCTGCGCATGCGCGGTGGCCCAAGGGTATGAAATAGCCGTGTTGGAGCTAGGGGAGTTACTCATGGTCCAGTGGGGTCGAGTGAGGTATCAAAGTGAAGCCTAGGTGAAGGGGCATCTGACTGGACTAGTGGGGTTGAACTAGCGTCATTCTGCGCATGCGCATAGACGTTTTGGGATGTAGGGGAGTCCCTAATGGTGCAATGGGGTCGAGTGAGGTATCCAAGTGAAGCCTAGGTGAAGGGGCATCTGATGGGTTGGGTGTGCGGTAGGAATATCATTCTGCGCATGCGCAGATGCAATGCGGAGCTCTCGTCCAATCAGAAGCGAGTATTTCAAATCCGCCACGGAGCTCTCGTCCAATCAGAAGCGAGTATTTTGACCCGGTGCATTATGGGACATATCCAAGATGGCGGCACGTATGTTCAAGATGGCGGCACTTCCGGTGTCGAAAACTGGCCATTTCTGTCGTGATGTGGTCACCTAGTGTCGAAAACTGGACCCTGTATGGATCCCGCTAGACGTGTTGGAGCTAGGGGAGCCACGAATGGGCCAATGGAGTCGTATGAGGTATCCAAGTGAAGCCTTCGTGAAGGGGCATCTGATGGGCTGGGTGTGGGGTTGAACTATCGGCATTCTGCGCATGCGCAGTCTGGCCGTAGTATAGAAATAGACGTGTTGGGGTGTAGGTGGGCCTCTAGTGGGTCGATGGGATCGAGTGAGGTATCCATGTGAAGCCTAGGTGAGGGAGTTACACTAGGGTGTCGTTTCCATTCTGCTGCGCAGGTCACGTGGGGGTTGTGACGACACTTCCGGGTTTTTCACTAAAACTACCTCCAAACATAGAAGAGTTCCAATGTTTCCTCTTAGACGTCCGTATGTTCAACCGCCGGGGTGTTTTTCCGCCGCGGCTCGCCCCGGCCCCCCAGCGCGAGCGCGCGCGCGAGTTCTCCGGAAGTGCGCGTCATCCCCGGCAGTGCGCGCGCGCGCGGGTCAAAAGGTCAAATGGTCACCTCCAGGTCAAACGGTCCAATGTCCAATGAGACAATGTTGCGGCATCGCGATAGTCAGAGCTTGAACCCCAAAAAGGGGATTCTAGATGAACCTGGGAAAGATGGGCAGGTCCATTTGGACCAATCAGCGGTCGAGAAAAAGAGCCAATCAGCGGTCGAGAAAAAGAACCAATCAGCGGCCGAACAATCAGCCAATCGAATTGGGGTTCTCACGGTGTGCTTTCGCTGACGTCCGCGCCTACATCCGGGTTCTTGTACACCCGGGTAATGTTTTCTGGACATGGATGGGTTAGCTTTGGCTCCATTCTAGGCCACTGATTGGCTAATACGGTGTTCAAAACCAGTTTCATGCATTATGTTCATAGAACTTATAGTAATAATCTATACGTGTTGGACGAGTCTTCACTCACCGTATACACGCACTTTAATGAAATGCCCGCTCCAAACCTAGACCAAAAACACGTACTTGGTCTGTGGGCTGATTTCATTGGCTCTCTATTTTACTATAGTGCTCTTGCATTCTAACCTTGATGGGTTACCTAGAACTTATAGTCATAAACATAATCTATACGTGTTGGACGAGTCTTCACTCACCGTATACACGCACCTCAATGAAATGCCCGCTCCAAACCTAGACCAAAAACACGTACTTGGTCTGTGGGCTGATTTCATTGGCTCTCTATTTTACTATAGTGCTCTTGCATTCTAACCTTGATGGGTTACATTTTGGCCCCATCCTACACCACTGATTTCAGTTTGACTGAATCTCCACATTGGGCATTGATGCATTATGAATAAAACACACAAGACAGGGTTTTTGGTGAGATCTCATTTTTTTTATTCAGTGAACAACAACAACGTGAGAACAACCACGTGAAAACTGAAGCCCAGAACAAGGGGCTTGTAATTAATTGAAGCCCAGAACAAGGGGCTTGTACATTGAAGCCCAGAACAAGGGGCTTGTAAACTTAAGCCCAGAACAAGGGGCTTGTAATTAACTTAAGCCCAGAACGGGGCTTGTACATTGAAATGATGGGCGGCCCAGTCATAGACGAGTACATCGCGGTCCTCGGCCTGGGGTACTCGTCAAACATCTGTACGATGGTAGATAAGGGTCTTCCCCGGCATCGATGGTACAGGTAAAACAAGCAATATTGTCCGCACACGCCACTGGTCAGGCTTTGCAACGTTTGACTGTTCCAACACCACGTCTCTGTGCCTTGATCCATGAAGTCTGTTAAATCGGGATGGAGGGGTGGCAGACCGTACGGGTCAAAGTATTCGCCCTGCTGTTCTGTCAAGTACACGGCCACCCAGTGTTCACCGGGTCGATCCATCGGGTCCGTGTTGAGAACGTAAGCAGCAGGATACATACGGTCTAATGGGAACACATCTCGGGCGAACACTCCTTGAAACACCATACGTGTCTCTGGGTCATTCTCCAGCACGGTGGTTATCTGGTCTGTATCCATGTTAGGTGGAGAAGTCACACAGGACGTTGCGCGCCTTGTCCACTTGAATGATGTTGTCAAACTCGGCGTAGCAGATCACATTGACGGTGGTCGCCAGGGCTCGTGCAAAGTGGATTTCCAACCGTAAGTTGCCTTGCTTGGCCAGGGCCAGCTGATGGTCGTTCTCTAAGGTGGGGGTCAGATCGAAACAGAACAACGTGTATCCGTTCGCGTAGTCCTCCCGACTGATCATATTCCCTTCGTCCTGGTTGATTTGACCGGTGGCTGTAAACAGGCTCTGATAGGCTCGAATGAAATTCCTCCGCCCAAAGTTCGGTGTTAAGGCCGTAGCTGGCACCTGTTGTCCATCCACATGCAGGGCCACAAAATTGATGCCGAAATGTTGAAAGTCAAACGGATTCTCTGGGTAGGCTCCGCTGAAACTGGTATTTTCCACACAGGCCAGGATCAATCGCTTGGGTAGTTCCCCCAGGAACAGGTTTTCTTTGTTGGCGCCCATATTTCCAGCAGGCACAGAGAACACTTTGGTTTGTACACGTCGGATAGGGTACTGGGCTGGTTTTGTTTCCAAGGCTTTCATGTGTCCCAATTGAACGGCTGGATTCGGTTTCACTTTTCGGACATACAGGACTGCGTCTTGGATGACAATCTTATAGTCCGCTGCATGCCCCTCTACGTTAGTGGCCATCAAGGCGAAGGTCGGAGGCGCCCGTATCAGTCGGATTTTGATGGGGATCTTGTTCAAGAGGTACCGGTCTTGCATGAACATGTCTGCGTGCAGTCGACCCATCATATCCACCGAGGCACTGTTCGCAGTGAAAGCCTTCCGTTTGTTATATCCCCCATTGTCCACCGTGTCCATGTGCTCGGGCGTGTCCTTGTAGAATAAAGCGGTTGTCAGCTGAGATTTTTTAGCCTCTCGGCCATACGACAACAGTGTCTCGATGTAGGCTCGATAGGGGTACGTGTTGGTGGAGTCACTGATGAGTTTGTCGCTGAGAAAAATATCCACCTGCTGAAACATCGAGTGCAGCCAGAGATTCGTCGGGCCCACCGTTGCTTGGTCAGCGATTCTGGTGTCAGCTCCATTGACCACCTTGGCTTTCACATACAAGTATGTATGGGCTAAATCCACATAGGCCGTATCCGCATTACTGATGGTGAACTCGATGGGCCCGGTTTCGTTGATGCTGGAGAGCGGGAGATGCTCCACCCATAATCCTTGTTCGACACTGGTCTGTGTGGGCGGCACGGTCCACAAATCAAATTCACTGTTGGTGGAGGGGCAGGACTCGGCGTGGATTAAGGACATGTTTTAAGAAAAGATATCCTTTGTCTTCTTCGATGTGCGTCGTCGCTGGGTCGGTCGTCGACTGGTGCGTGGTCTCGGTGGGGCAGCTCTTTTATTCCCTACGATGCGTTGTGCTTTGGCCACCAAGACGCCTCCCGCTTCTTTGGCCCGCCGTTTCAAGGATTCTTTGGGTGCCGTACCCCCAAGACATCACCGGCCACTTGCAGTCCACTGCGTACCGCTTGTTTGCCGATTGCTTTCACCCCACGCGTCACCAAGGGCAGGAACGTTTTGACGATGCTGCCGAGTATGTTCCCCAGTCCATGTCCTCGTTGCATGCGTGCACCGCTAAAGACCGGAAAGCCACCCCCGGCCTGTTGGGCATGATAGTCGGCATAGCTACGTGCATCGCACTCGTAAGGTACTTTCATTATGCAAAGTGGGGAGCACGTGCTTGTCGAAAATGAAGTGTCAGCACCACTTTTCCTCGTTCGAATGCCACCGGTCGTCCCGTGTCATCTCTTATATCCACCGTGATGGTGTTGATGTCAGTTTGTCGTACGGGCAAGTAGAGCATGTGGGTGAAACTGTGGGTGACTTGACCTCCATACGTCTTTTTAATGGGGACCACCCGTAACAGAGGTGTGTTGATATCGCCCACGATGTGGTTGTCCACCACGTCCGAGTAGACGTAGAGTCCGTACATACCCGACTTCATATCCATCGGCATCTCGCCATGGTGTTCGGTGGGACCAGCGAACGTCTTTAGATCGAAACCCAGCATTTGCTGTAGGATAGGACTCAGTACGACACTCGCCTTGCCGGTGACGATAAGCTCTGCCTTGTCGTTGTGTGCGTTGTAATCGAAGTCCACGTGATTCTTGAAGGGATAGGCTTTGATGGGGTTTGAAGTATTCGTCACCCCCCGTAGCGCCTTATAATGCAACAGTCTTGACAGCCCACCCATGAACTCTTTGGGGGTATCGTATTGGCCTTCGTGCAGGGTGAGTCGGGTGTTTTTGCCTTCGTAGGTCACCTCGTACCAGACTTCATTGGCTCGCACGTTGTACCACGAGTAAGGGTATTGGATATCCAGGAGGCCACATTCCCACCGGCCAGGTAAATGTAACGGTTGCGGTAACTGGGTGACGTACTTGGCCACGGTGTTGTCAGGAAACACATCCAGCGAACTGTTACTGGGTAGGGTCAGGTAAAACATGGCGACTGAGCTGTCCTGCTGCTGCTGTTGGTTTTAATAGGTGTTCCAGGCCTTGGGCGGTTGTGTCCGGCGTCGTGTTCGTCGCGTTGACTTGCTACGTGTCACGGCTCTCGAGATGTGGGGTGTCCTGATCGAGGGTGGTTTTTTAAAGGTTTGAAAAGAAGGTGCCCGTTGTGGTGGTGGTGGAGTTTTGGGGGGTGACTCCGGTTCCCAGTCGGCTTCCCAAGAAGGTTGTGGTGAGAGTCGTGGTGCACGAGTCGGTGAGTCACGCTGCATAAAGGCCCAGCGGTGGGGGTTCCCCACCAATTCCTGTGGTACATGCATGTCTTTCAAGCCTTGAGCGAAGACCTCCCATCCTCGAGGATCCGTGTGCGACCTGCGTTGACGCATCAGATCATTCACTAAATCCGTCATGTGGGTCCCCGGGACCACCTGATTCTGTACCAGGAGTTCGCCTTTATCATTCCAAGTCATGTTAGGATTCTGTTTCATCCGTTGTAATATCAGGCCAGCTTGTTTCTTGAACGATGCAGGTACACTCTTCAGCACTTCGTCTTCCACCCACTGTGGGGCTGTGGGGGCTACCCCTGGTAATGGCGGCTGTTGGAACGGTGCTGAGGTCGGCGGTCTGTCACGTGGTGGTGGTGGTGGTGGTGGTGGTGCTGTTGCTGGGGTAGAGCGAGTTTTGTATTGGTCCATGAACGTCATGTACCGTTGAAGCGTCTCATTGTACCGTTGTACTTTCTCACTGTCGCTTAACCCCGGTCTCTGTAAGATCTGTTGCATCTCTCCATCGAGGCTGTTTATGGTCTTCACCGTAGGTGGGACAGGGTAGGGTGATTGGAGGTTTTGCAGGAACCGTGGTTCGACGAGGACCATTTTTTCGTGTGGTTCATTGTCGGCCGAAGAGTCCACCCAATACTGGACCCAACACGGAAGCGGCCAACGGTGCTAAGATGGCCCCGAGAAAGCCGCCTTTCTGTAACACCTTTTTCTTTTGTGTTTGAGGGACCCGCTTGTGGACTAGGGTTCGGAGACCTGTCTTATGCTTGGCCAACTTGGTCTTCTGAGCCGGAGTCAGTGGTACGTTGCCTTTTAACAGGTTGTACCCGATCTCGCACAGACAGCGTACAAGGTCAGGGTCCGCACCGCGTACAATGGTTCGGACTAACTCGGGTGGGGCCGTCTTCAATACACGGAGCGTGGGAGCGTGCTTCCGTACTCGCGCAGACATCCTGTACAACTAATGCTAGAACCCACAACGCTGCTCTTTTTATCTACCTCAGAGAACATAACCCTGCTGTGGTATTCATTCTTTTTATTATTCCCCATCATCAAACACACAGACCCCAGCTGGGGGTGCCACTGTGGGTGTGTTTACATTATTTTTGCAAGTACACGTGGTGGGCCTCTCCGGGAAAGATGCCGGTCCGTAGTCGAAGGTGGTCGGGGGTGGCTTGCTTGAGGTCGAAGAGCATATACCCGTGCTCAGGGGTTGTGGCATCTTTAAAGGCTTCCAACGCAAACGGTGTGCGGCCGGGGTACATCTGTCTCGCCAGGTGCAGCAGTTGAGTGGTATCTCTCGGGTTTTTGAAGACCACCAGGTAGTGGGCATTTAAGCTAATATTCCGATGTTCTTTGTTTTTACTGAACAGATTCTGCACAATGTAGATGATGCTGAGCCGTCGATGATGGCTGCCTTTGGTAAAGAGTTGGGTCACCCGCGCATCCGTCTCCGCCATGAGATCATCCAGAACCACCAAGGTGTCGGGTTCCAAATCGGCCAGGTTGGGTAGGCCTTCCACGAACGTGATATGGGGCATTGCTGCATACGCTTCCTGCCATTCTCCGTAACACCACACGACTCGAGCAATGGGTGGGGTGATCATGCTGTCGGCGTGTTGAAGGAGCTTCCTGACGAAGTGCGTTTTGCCGGAACCCGTCGGTCCTGCGATGACGCAAGTGAAGGGATGCTGCCACCCAGGGTCCATGGTTCGAGGTGTATCCGTTGTCGTGGTAACCCGCTCTTGTAAATTTCGTACGAGTGAACTGGAGTGGTGGTGGGTACAACGTCGGTCGTCGTTGTCTGTTCACTGCGAGGGATGATGATGGGGGTGGGTACAACGTGGGTCGTCGTTGTCGGTTCACTGTGAGGGATGAAATCCGGTGGGTGTTCAGACGTAGTGGGCGTACTTGGTGTAGGTGTAGAGCATGGTGTGGAGCTCGTTGTGGCTTGTACAGGGGGTGTGATGGTGGTGACTGGGCTCGATACGACTGGTGCTCTCTGTAGACCGGTTTCACTGGTGGCTGGTGTTCTCAGTTGGTTAAGTAACGTGCTGACATAGGCTACGTCGTAAAACACACCTCCGTACAACACACTCAGCAGGGTTAGCAATAGCACCCCAAAGCCCACTTGTGCTTTGCGCGTTTTGGGAGACGCTGTCTTCAGAGGCAGCTGCTGTTTGTCCATAGCACTGTGGTCGGACGTGGAATGAAGGAGGACGGCAGTGGTGTCTGGCTTTATAGTCGTTTCACCTGGTTGGCCGCGACCCAGGAATTGAAGGAACTGGGCCAACCTTGCCATTTCACGAAATGAAACAGTTTGCCACGTCGACGTTCCGTTTTCAAAATCTGCTCCACCGTGTAGTAGTCTTGCTGTGTTTTTACAACAGGCTGTAATTCCGTCTCGTAAAACGTCCCCAGCAACGTTTCCCCTTGGAGATCTTCCAGTTCATAGACTCGCCGCTGTCGGGGTAGGCGCCGTTTAATCAGGAAGTGCTCATCGCTCCAGTTGGGCAAGTAACTTTTCTCGAACTTGCCCTTGACTTTACTGATCCGTACAGGGTCCCCGACCTTGTACACCGCCTTCGTCGTTCGCTGCGATGGCCTGGGGTACAAGACACGCCGGACTTGGGCTTCATTGCGTTGGGTCACGGTAATGGGGGCTCTCTCTATACTTCGATGATAGGCTCGATTGTAACCCCTCACCAGTTTCGGGAGAACATCGATGTACCGCCTTGTATTCTTATAGGTGAAATATTTATACATGCGGCCTTTGAATGTCCTGTTGAACCTCTCCACCACGGAAGCCTTGGTCTCGTTGTACGTATGGAAGAAAAACACCTTCTGTTTCTTGAGAAAGGCTTGGAACGGTCTGTTGAGGAATTCCGTGCCTTCGTCGGTTTGCAAATACAAAGGTTTGCGCCCGGTCTTGAAGATGTCTTTGAACGCCGCTATGAGATTTGCCCCCGTTTTCGTCCGGATGGGTACCACCCACGCATACTTGCATAGGATATCGATGCACGTCAAGATATACCGATTCTCATCGTTGTGTTTGGCAAAGGCGCTCATATCGACCAAATCCGCTTGCCACTGGGCATCTATTCCTCCCACGATGACCCGGTTCCGTAGAAAATGGCGACGGACAGACCGATGTAAGGTATAGGTGTCTTGTCTTCTTAACCAATCTCGGACTTGGGCACGTTGTACCCCCTGGGGTTTGGCCGCTCGATAGAGAGCCGACAATGCACTATAGGCCGCCGGACTGTCGGGACTGTAGTATAAGTTATCCAACACCTTCTCCCAGCGCTTCATGGTGACAAAATGATGATGCACCCTGGCTCTATCGTTTATTTATAACGGGTATATCTTGGGCCGGAGTTTCTTTCTGATTTTCTTCATTGGCTTTCACAGTGTCCATGGTAAATGACCAGTCCAACTCGTCTGATGACCGCTTGATAAGCACTTGATCCACATCTACCACGGCATCTTCCAATGCAGACCATAGATCAGGGTGAAGGGTAAAATGCACTGTACCCCCATCTAGCCGAGCCAATTGAGCAAAGAAAGGACCGCGTCGGATGTACACATCGTGACACAAGTGGATGAGGTCGCCGTCCAGTTCACCAGACAACGCCCGTTTGAATTTGGTCCAGCCCTCTCGGGACAGACGAATGTGAGCCGGGCACGGTTGTGTAGGGTCCGTGTCTCCCACCTCCTCCATGATATCGACCGTATCCGCATACACGTGCAGGAAAACCTCGGGGGTCAAGCTGAGATACGCCAGTATCATATGCTCCGCCATGGTCAGTACGTGAATGGTACCAGAGTTGACTGTTTCTCGTATTTATAGGGACAACCCCGTGAGATCAAAAGGATCAGGTGGTCATATCACTGGGCTGGTTGAGTGTAGCCGGGTAATCAATGGCATCGTCGTCGGGTTCATGTAGTTGTTCATTGGGTTCTGCCGCCGATTCTCTCAGGGCACGAGCCCACTCCAACTCGTCTGATGACCGCTCGTCCGGTGTAAACAGCTGGTCCACGATAGACACCACTTTCTCGAAGGCTGTCCACAGATCGGGGTCTAGGGTGAAGCTTCGCGTAGCATCTTGGTAGCGGCCCAGACGTGGGAAGAAAGGTCCACGGTATACGTAGATGGCATTGTCTATGTGGATGACGTGTCCATCGAGCTCGCCGCTCAACACCCGTTTAAATTTGGTCCAGCCGTCACGGTGTAGCGTCACCGTATTCGATACGGTCTCAGCGGGCGACCAGCAAACTCCACGGTCTTCCACCAGGGTGACTTTATCTTCATAGACGTGTAACCCCACCCGGGGTGTAAGGGGCAGGATGGCTCGTAGGATGGGTGACATGCTTGACCCAATCTCGAACGGTGAATGACACACACTCTGTCTGACCCTCGTATTTATAGTCCCCATTGTCAATACCACAGCGCCAGGGTCAATAGGGCACAGACTAGTGTGAGGCCAACCAGCCGGCGCTGGTTCCGGCGTGAGCGCTCCTGATCCATAGCGCGAGCATCAAGGATGGCTGTCATAGTCCAGTAGTGGTGAGTGATGGCACGCCTCTCCATCGAGTGCACTCTGTGGAGGACCGCTTCTGTGAACTCGTTCAGGATCTGGCGTCGTCCCTCGTTGTCGTCGCCATCTGCAAACATGGACCGGACCACTGCTCGGTAACCCGTGAATGAATTCACCGCGGTGGCATGCTGTAAAATGCGAGTCGCACAGGGCTGGATCTCCGCCATGGCTCTGCAACCGTAGAAATGAAGGTGTGTGATCCCGGGAGACGTGTTTTATAGACCATGTCACACATGTGCGCCTAGACGTCGGGTGTAGTCCGTGATACGTACTATTCTGATGGGTTAGTCCAAAATAGAGAGCAACAACACCAACATAGATTACAGATCAATCCTTTTATTATGCGTGAACATCATAGGAATGCATGTACTGACCTGTCTGTGGGGGTTTCCCACAATGGCGTTCACCTTCGTGTCTTTTCGGGTACGTCCGTGTCTTTTCGGGTACGCCCGTGTCTTTTCGGTAATGTCCGTGTCTTTTCGGTAAAGTCCGTGTCTTTTCGGATCGATGACGTCCGTGTCTATCATCCGGGCACTTCGCGTCTGCGCCTGCATTGGGTATGTATGATGGTCTTCATGTGCGCGCGTGCAATGCGGCTCAGTCGTACACCAGTACACCAGTGTCGATCGTCGACTTGGGGTAGAGTGTGCTAAAAATAGATTACCAGCTAGCGTGCTATAAAAGGGAAGCGGCCTTGCCATTTCATCAGACACTCTATCAACCACCAAGATGTTCACTTGCACAACTTGCCAGAAGCAGTTTACTCGTCTAGATAATTTACGACGCCACGAGGCCTCCACCCACAACGATGGACTGTATACTTGTATAACCTGCGCACGGTCATTTAATCGGGAGGATGCTTTACTGCGCCACGAACGTTCAATTCATGGGCCACCCAAGCGTCCATGCGAGGATTGTGATCAACTCTTCAAACGACGCAGTCAGTTGAGACGGCATCAGCGTTTGATTCATGCCCCGTCTCCACGGTTTTGGCGACAACTTCCTACTGAAGAGGAGCCACGGAAGGTGAGATCCAGTGAAGATAAGCCCGGGGAGACGAACGCCACTGGTGATGCGATGAAGGAGAGCCCGCCTATACCCACAGTTCAGAAGAGCCTGAATATCCAGCCGGACTCCAGTGTTACGGTTTCGAGTGATACGTCATACATCGAACATTTTCTGGTGGAGCCCATAAATGTTCCTAGCGATCTCTTACAGGACAACCATCCAATCAGTGACATCGATCGGCGCCATTGGTCCATGACACGGTACTGTTTCCACCCTCAAGATATCTACAATTTCCCACTGACCAACCGCACCTGTCTACGCAGCTACGTGGAAGCCATCTTCAACGATCAAACTACGGCCTTTACATTGAATGTCGCTTTCGGGTACATCTTACGTCACAAAAAGACGGACCAGTTACAGTATTATTATCCCAGTGCCAACAACCATGTGTTTGACCAGCCGGTCACCATCATTAACCGGGGTCACTAGAGACGATGCTGGAGATACTGGACACCGTGGAACCCTTGAGATGGGCGCATCGTCAACGCCCCAACATTCAATGGGTGGTAGAGAGGGTAACCAATGTCACGTTTTTCCTGACCAAGCTGACCGATCACCCCCATCGGTTGAATGCGTCACCCGTGCACTGATGAATATCATGCCGTACACACACTCTATGTCTACATGCTGCTCGCTGACTTGAGCTCAGTAAACCCTTGTACCTAATGTGACAATGTGCTAAATAATAAAACATGGTGTTTGATATTTCAATTTGTTTTGCTGTGAACATACTAAACATACCCAGGGCGGCTCCCCCAGCCTGGGTATGATGTAACATTGGGGTAATAAACTATATAAACATTGCTGAACTTGTTATTCACGACAACCGCTATCCGATTGTATAATACTCCGCGCGCGTCACACACTTGCGCAGACCCACCAAACCACGTCCGAAGGTGAACGCCATTGTGGGGGAAAAAAACCCTCCCAGTACATCAACACACACAAACAAGTCTAGACATGTACCCAAGGTCACGCCCCATTCACCCCAACCGGAAGTGACGTCACAACCCCCACGTGACCTGCGCAGCAGAATGGATACGACACCCTAGTGTAACCCCCTCACCTAGGCTTCACATGGATACCTCATACGACTCCATTGGCCCATTCGTGGCTCCCCTAGCTCCAACACGTCTAGCGGGACCCATACAGGGTCCAGTTTTCGACACTAGGTGACCACATCCCGACAGAAATGGCCAGTTTTCGACACCGGATGTGCCGCCATCTTGAACATACGTGCCGCCATCTTGGATATGTCCCATAATGCACCGGGTCAAAATACTCGCTTCTGATTGGACGAGAGCTCCGTGGCGGATTTGAAATACTCGCTTCTGATTGGACGAGAGCTCCGCATTGCATCTGCGCATGCGCAGAATGATATTCTTACCGCACACCCAACCCATCAGATGCCCCTTCACCTAGGCTTCACTTTGATACCTCACTCGACCCCATTGGACCATTAGGGGCTCCCCTACATCCCAAAACGTCTATGCGCATGCGCAGAATGACGCTATGTCAACCCCACACCCAGCCCATCAGATGCCCCTTCACCTAAGCTTCACTTGGATACCTCACTCGACCCCATTGCACCATGAGTAACTCCCCTAGCTCCAACACGGCTATGTTCATACCCTTGGGCCACCGCGCATGCGCAGAATGACGCTATGTCAACCCCACACCCAGCCCATTAGATGCCCCTTCACCTAAGCTTCACTTTGATACCTCACTCGACCCCATTGGACCATGAGTAGCTCCCCTAGCTCCAACACGGCTATGTTCATACCCTTGGGCCACCGCGCATGGGCAGAATGACGCTAGTTCAAACACACTAGTCCAGTCAGATGCCCCCTCACATAGGCTTCACTTTGATACCTCACTCGACCCCACTGGACCAGTAGTAACTCCCCTAGCTCCAACACGGCTATTTTCATACCCTTGGGCCACCGCGCATGCGCAGAATGACGCTAGTTCAACCCCACACCCAGCCCATCAGATGCCCCCTCACATAGGCTTCACATTGATACATTACTCGACCCCACTGGACCAGTAGTAACTCCCCTAGCTCCAAAACGGCTATTTCCATATCCTTGGGCCACACGAGTTGTCTCCCTTGCGTCAGTGTGTGCAGATGGCGCTATGATCGACGCCGTGATGTGGAAAGGGCGTCCCCACACCATCCTGGAGCCGCCATTTTGTTTGTTGATTTTCTGCGGAGATACACGGGACAATAAACGCTCGACCCTAGGGTGGTACAGATGCTAGACTGATGCTATTAACATGGTACAACACCTATAGATTATGTTTATTATTATTATATGGCTTAGAGGTTTTTTTGAGGGTAATGTGAGGGTTTTTTCTCCCCGTGACCTCCCCACCGCCTCGTTTGCTCCCTTGCGCCGCCATTTTGAACCCACCACCACCACCCACAGGCCGCCATTTTGAACCCACCACCACCCACAGGCCGCCATTTTAAACCCACCACCACCTCCCACAGGCCGCCATTTTGACCACCCCACACCCAGCCCATTAGATGCCCCTTCACATAAGCTTCACTTTGATACCTCACTCGACCCCATCGGACCATTTTATCTAGGGACTACTTTTTCTCCGCGGAAGCAGACCGAATCACCGCCAGACATGACCGCATCACCGCGGAGGAATACATCTTTGACCTGGGTCACGTGATATGCAAATTTGGAACTCTCCTGTGCTGGAGGTAGCTTTTTGGTCAGAGGTCAAAATACTCGCTTCTCATTGGCTGTCATCTCCACGTGACCTCCACAAAATATGCAAATTTCTGAGGTCAATTAGGCTATACTCGTCCCAGGTTAGATGTAAAAGAAATACTGTTTATTGACAAAATGCGCCCCCCTCTCAATGGTAGCCACAGGCCTTAATCCTTTTCTCTATCTATGAATCAGCTAGTATTATAATTTAGCTTACTAGCTTAGTTTCTTGTTCTCACTTGTATAGCTTAATAATGTATAGAAAATCTATGGACAAAATTAGCATGTCTTAACTTGTGTAACCATAGATTTGTTGTTTGGGGACAACGTACACACGTTACGGTATATATAACCCATGTCATTGCAACTGTACAATATTCCTTGAAAAGAACGCAAAGTTCGAAACTGCAGTCGGAATAGAATGATGTAGAAAGTCAAGAAGGCTATTTGTTATTTTTTATACCTATATATATATATATATATATAAAAGAACGAAAAAACCTTCTCAACTTTCTACATCATTATATTCCGACTGTAGTTTCGAACGTAATGTTCTTCTCAAGGAATTACGCTCGAGATACTAGGCGGCGAGGCATTCCTTGATTCCTTGAGAAGAACATTACGTTCGAAACTGCAGTCGGAATATGATGTAAAAAGTTGAGAAGGTTTTTTCGTTCTTTTTCTTATATTACTGCTCCACGCCAGCAAACTTCTTTTTTTACCTATATTATTTTTTTTCCAGTTGAGCCCTGGACAAACCACTGGGCATTTATTACCGGATAATGTATAGAAAATCTATGGACAAAATTAGCATGTCTTAACTTGTGTAACCATAGATTTGTTGTTTGGGGACAACGTACACACGTTACGGTATATATAAGGATTACAACAACAACAACAGTTACCGTATGGTATATAGCCACGGTTTTACAAGCAACCCCTACAGTTCCACGTGGCCATGGAAAGAGTGATTCTTTGTTGTTGTGATTCGCGATTACTTCCCCTCGTAATGCTAATGAGAGAGACCGCTAGGCGGCGGTGACAGCTGTGATGGAGGCACACGGTGGCAATCATCTTCACGGTAAATCGTTGGATATAAAGGATAACGGGGTAAGATTTCCTAGAATACTGTATCTTTTAATCTGTCACATAAATTGACATACATAGAAATCTCAGACAAGAGCGCCCAGCGGCGTTGGATTGTTGTTGACTCAGATGATGGGATGGCGGTGTTGAAAACTGGGGTATCGTAAATGCCTCGCCGCCTAGTATCTCGAGCATAAGAGAACAAACAGCATTTTGGGAATATAGCACCATGTGAATTTTTCCTTGTTATGTAAGAGTGGATTTACAGATAAACAACAACAACAACAACAACAAAGAGAAGGGGATTGGGATGGGATTAGGGTGGGGGTTCAGTCCAATACAATGGGTGACTGACAGCCTTTTATTATTTGGATGTTCGATCTGTCGATTGGGCTGTACATACGGACATGGTAGACATGAACATATTGATTAAAGGAGGATGTATTCCAGTCACATAATATTGGACTAGGTGGCGGCTGTGTTGTCTAGTTCATGGATGTTGAGTTTATGCACCTCCTTCCATCACCACCGCTGATGATTAGGTTTCATTTTCACTGGTTTCTGTGTGAAATTAATTTTCAGTAGGGGGACGTCAACAAAAATTCTAATGATTGAGCTTATATTAGATGGATAGGCCCAAGGGTCCTATAGATAGATTCTGGATGGATAAATAAAAATTATACATAGTCCCATATGTTGCAGATAAAAAAAAAATACACACACACAGAAAATACTTATGACGTACATGTTACAAACAAAAAGCACATTGACGGATACAATATCCAGCACTGCCATCATTTATGGCAACGTATATATACATATTCATGCAAGCATCCTTTAAAGTTACACACAAACACTCATGCACACATAGACCGGCCTCAATTTAAGGAGGTAACCTGTTTTCAGGTTGCCTGGAGGTTGCCATATGGAAAATAGTGGTAACCTATTTTCAGGTCCCCATAATTTTGACTAATAATATGACAATAGGTTAATAATTATGCAATAGGTTGCCATAGGTTACCAGTGTAGATTTCATGGTAACCTATTGAGAGGTTACCATCAGCACTCCTTAAATTGAGGCCTTGATTAGAGATATTCTTAAAAACAATAAAATGGTAATGGGAGCACTAAGCTAATTCTTTATATCCTGCCACTTTAGCCTATAAGCCATATGCATCTCATTGTATGTAGCATGACTGAGCCAATACGAGCATCGGATACCAATGTTATATATTTTTTTTATTCCTGCCCAAATATCAGAAAAAACCACAATTGAATAGGGCATTACAGTTAGTTGCAAACATGTCAAATATGCTTCTCACCCCAACACAAATACTCACTCTTGCAATGCAACTGGACATTAATAATGCCAACTCATGTCACTATCTTCCGATCACAATAAACTTATGAAAATGACTGAAGTGGGAAGAAAGGGTCCAGTGTGCATGAGTGGCATCAAAATGTAAATATTAAACATGCACACTTTATGATAGGTCATAAAAAATAGGCATCATTCTCAGCATGGTCGGAAGGTAGTGGCAGGATTTGGGACTAATTAATATGTCCATATGAGCTCGGATAAGTTACCTCCTCAGAGCTAGCATTTTCAATATTGTATTCCAAAAATACCTTACCGTTGAATAAATGTCATGTACCACGGCAGAGCGTTGTACATGACAAATTATTCCACGGCGACATCTGCAGGACCAAGAGTTGCCTCCCATAGTGCACGCGCCAACATACTCCCCGAAAGTCGACCTGACCTGTATACGTCGGCCCGTTGGTGAAAAAAATTAGTGAATGTGATTTGGTAATTGACTGAAATAAATTTGGCATCTTTTGAAAAGGTACGTAAGATCACCGCGAACGTTACTCATCCAAATTATGCGATTGAGTTGACAAACAAACCGAGATGGAACAGTTGATCTTGACACAGCGTTTTGAAATCAACAACGGTGGCGCAGTGTTGAACACGATATGCTTATTTCACCGTACCATCCTCATTCACATGATTATAAAGTCGCCATTTTATTCAAATAGGACATTCAGTATAATAAAACAACTATTGCATGTTATAGAGTCACTGGGACATCACGATTTGTCAGCTCTCGACAAGTGATGTACAACTCGCGCTGCGTGCTCGTTGTACATCAGTTGTCTCGAGCTGACAAATCATGATGTCCCACTCTATAACATGCAATAATTGTATAGTATTGTCCAGTTGTGGTGCAGGAGTGAATCAGATAGTTTGCCCTGTTAAAGATGGACAAACCATCCAAGTGTAACGATGTGATGCTTATTTTCGACCTGACACTCAACATGCTGAATTTATCAATGTGAGTCTGTGTCTATGGAACCACCTCATAAGGAAGATGAACATGACTACTGTTCATACATTTGTACCTTCTGCGGCTGACCATTTTGTTCAGTTGGTTTACTTTTTACTGATTTATTCCCATTTTTTTCTGTACTCTGCTCTGCTGGTTGTCATCATCATAGTTCATTTGTACATGCAGGGGTCTATTGTTCTGGCTTTTGCATAATGGTAACCTCATGTCTAGACTCATTGCTCTCCTCAAACAAACTGCTGTTCGGGGGGACTCCTTCCTTTCATGCACATAAAAAGACGTCACGGGGTAGCCAATATTTTTAGAAGTTGGAGGTGATACCATGATAGCAGACGAATACTTCCATGAACGAACTAACATTTCTAGAAGGCATCCTTGTCAAATACAGATATCACAGAAGACTTGGTAAATCCAGTAATATCCATAGACTTTGGTCAGGCTTAATACTCAACACTGGTACATTAACTTTGTTTCTGCATAGGAAGGTGTCATTGAGAAGTCACAGTGAAGAACGTTCTGTACATGTATTTTGCCTCCATTCAGAGCTCAGTAGCAGAGAGTTTTGTATAAATGGCAGCAATTCGGCAGAGATTTCCACATTATCCACGTGAGCATTACCACATAGAGGTATGTTATGCTGTACCAGTACATGAAGTATGTTATGTTGTATAGCTGGAATCTCGGTTCATTGGTTTCGGACCTTGGGTTGATCCTCCTTAGCTATCCAGTCTTTAGAGTTCAGCATAGTTCAGTTTGTGAACGGGTGTTTGTTTTGTGGTTCATGGTGGAGGTTCATGGTGGAAGGTCATGGTCACTTTTCAGCTGTTGATTATCCATCCGTCAGTTATTAATTCCAGCTGGTCTGTCAACCATATCATTTGGCATAGATTTGGCAACATTCCACAGAGCTGAAAGGGTTTGAATTGTATTGTATTAGTATTGAGTATTGATCACAAAGCTGGTTTGTTGTCGTAATGTCAGCTTTTCACATTCTTACTGGGCTAGTATTGGGTCAAACAGACACAATTTCTCCTGGTAATTAAAGGAATTATTAAAAGATAGGACCTATGTCATCTTTCTGAAAATAGAATCGTGGCATTCTGGTACAATGTATTATGATATCATTACCTGCTAATGTCTGGGCAATGGCATCTTCACCAGCAAGTTGACATATATCACGACGTGACTTATAGATCATTGTAATGTAGTCGACTTGGCTTGTGAAGATTGGGCAATGGTTAATGTCTGGGCTTACGCTTAATAATTTTACCTTCTGTATACTACCACAATACAAGAAATGAAAGTAAGAAATTTTGTTGACTAATTGTGAGACATGTCACTGACGGAGATACATGTATATACTGTGTAAGTTTGGTGACCTCATCAGAAGGTTCAGTCAATGGATCAAGTCATATTATCACTACTAAAAACATTGTATTTTTATTTTACGCTTAAAAGACGTGGTTCAAAATCACATGTCAATTAAGAGGGGAAAAATTCAGCTTTACATAGCGGCAGGCCTCGAAAATTGGTTCATTGACGTAACCGAAAAATCGGTTACGGTACATTTGGCTTGCGTAACCTATTGTTCGGTTACGATGTTAATTTTTACGTAACCAATTGGTTTCACAAAACGGTCACGTTATTACAACAGTGTACCATCAACGAGTGAAAAAAAGACTGTCCCACAGCACGTGGGCAGCGACTGAACAGACAAATGAGTTAACATACGGGAATGTGATTGCACACGTAAATCGCTTCCACCATTCATGGTTGGCTATTGTGAGTCTGGCTGTATAATTCATTCGCCATTGCCTTGTGATTCCATTAAAATCCTGATTGAAAAGAGAAGTTGAACACGCCGCCTGCAAATTTAGAGATGGCGGAAGTGACAACGAGTGTTAACTGCAAGCTCCGCGCTCCGAGATAATTCCTCCACGAGGAGCTCCGCATGCCACCTCTGCTGCTAGCTACAGAGCTAGCAGCAGAGCACCCCACGGAGCAACAACCTTGGAGCGAGGAGGCTTGCGGGTAACCCTTCCAACTCGTTCAAGTTTGATAAAGCTGTTTCCTGGCCGCTATTGGTTTATAACATAATAGTATGCCGGCCCTGAACCCAGGATAGACAAAACAGTCTGCGCAAGCTGACAGACAGATGCCTGCCACGTGGTTGTCTACAAAATCAATACAGACAGGGCCGAGTTTGCGACTTAGTTTCGCTTTTAAAACATGCTGAAAGACACACGTCATGTGGTTAAAGTTTGCACAGTGGACAGACAGAAGAGGTTGGGACTTTTGTTACCAGAACATATGTCCAAGAAGTGCATTCACGTAACTGATTTTTCGTTCTGGCCATTTCAGATTTGCGTAACCGACACGCGAACGATCGTTTCGTTCGCGCCAAATTTCGAGGCCTGTAGCGGTGTATGAAAGATACATTTATCTCCAATGAACAAACAGTTTGCAATTGTGATTTGTTACTGGGATTCTCAGTTATTTAGCATCTGGTGCAAAAATTCTCCTGCTGCATGATGAAAGGGCATATGTATTCCTGTGGACACCTGGTCTATTGGCTCTTATTTTCTCACATTTTGATTTTTACCATTCCTTTTTTTTACTTCTTTTTATTACCATGATTGTTTCCATACACATGCTTAGACTTACATGTGTATGCAACCCCGTAACTAAGAACACTGTCGCTCTGTCACTAAGGGCACTGCTGAAATTGTCACTTGAATCTTTTGTGATGTTATGATATAAAACTGAGTATACTTTTTTGTATACAGTAAATTTCCTAATTATCAATGAAATGAAGATGGATAAGAGTTGGAACTCAAAACATATGCCACTTTCAAATTAATCTTCCAGCCCAACTTTCGATGTGAGAGCCAGATTGGCGTTATAATTATGTTTTGGTGCATGTGTGTTTCCATTCTAGTTTTATCTTTTGTTGATCAGCTGAAACAAAATTTCCATCAGTTTAATATCAAGATACTGGTTAAAGGGGCTGAACATGATAGAACATTGTGGTAGTGTGGCTTATTGCACAAATCCAATCCTACATGTATAATGTTTCCTAAACTTTTCCTATACATTTATGTTTATATCCTCATTCTTCATATTCTTCCAGACTATCGACCTGTCCAAGTTGTCAGAAAAGGAAAGATGGCGGTAAGGCTTTTTGTGTTGAGAACTGTTGAACACTACTGCTGCCATGACCAGTGCAAATTTAATAAGAATTTGATGAATGTGTGTGATAAGGAAATGACAGGCAAACAGCCAACTATAATGATGTACACACAGTTAAACATGGGAACTAGCGGTGATGCTCAAGAGTTGTTTTACTGAAATCTGGTTTTAGATCTTTCTCTTTACTCACATGTAATGTTACATATAGAAATAGTATCGTACAACGAACTGAACATCTACTTCACCGAGACACCACATATCCCCCCCTTGTTTGAATGAAGACATGTATGACATGGATTTCAAAAATATAACATCACTATAATGAAAATAATGCTGTCCTGAATCAGGTTTTTATGGCGAGTATTTGAGATAATTCACTAGATCTCTGTACAGTGTCACTGAACAATACAAGTATAAAAGTGTTTGTGAGCAATAGAATTCTCTCCTCAACATTCTTGTAGCTGAGAAATCGGTGAGCTTGATGAGTAACTGTTCAGGTCTGTTGGCAAGGCCTGCATGTATTCTGTGTTTTGGTGAACACTTCAGTATTAATGGGTGAAAAGATGATTATTTAATATTGCAGTTGTGACTTTATCATCTTTCATGAAGAATATGATCAAATGTGAATGGATTGGTTACATGTTAATATTAGAAGAGAATTGACCATATAAACTGTATGTTATATCTTCTTCATTTTCAGGATAGAACACCAGCGGTTACATGAGAAACATCGCGGCCATGAGGCCATGCACGCTGAAATGATTCTAATTTTATTGGCTACGCTGGTCGTTGCTCAAATAGTCCTTGTCCAATGGAAACAAAGACATTTCAGATCATATCAGGTATGTAATCTTTGGTGAATATCTTGATTCTAAAACAACAGTTTACTCGATATACTGTTTTAAAGTGTAACTGTGGTACTTTTGCAAGTTTACGTCATATCCAGGATAATCTTCCAAATTATAGAATGTATACCTTGTTTCTTGTTTTAAGACTTCAGTTGTAACAATTTCAATGTTATTAATGTTATTGCAGTGCACAGTGCCACAAGCATGTTCGGACTTGTGACGTTGTTATGGAACGATAAACCACGTCACAATGAAACATTGTTACAAAACTGTTCCATTATCTGCATTGCCGTGACGTCTCGCAGACAGTGCAGGACCTCGAATGACGTATGACGTCATTAACGTCATTCTTGACGCCAAAAGGGGCAGTGGAAATTTCTCCCCTACTGTAGAAAACGGACTTTGAACCCTGTGAGATAGAATACGAGTGAAATATTAGGGGAAAACTTTAATACGTTTTGTTATTCACATCATTATCTTGAATATGACAAACGCTTACACAAGTACCACACTTTCACTTTAAGCTTGTGTTTTAAATTGTGTTTATGTGGAGAAGTGTGGAGTTCGTATCATTAAAAAATTAACATTCATGGTTTTGTGAGAAAATAGTGTCAAATCCTGTCCAACTTCTGGAGGTTGATATCTATGAGATGGCCTTGAAATTAGTCACAGCATTCAGCAATTACTATGGTCAATCCTGTGGCCATTGTATCCAGCTACTGCAAAATTGTACCTCAACTTTCATGTATGTAAGGTGTAACTTTGTTGAGATTTTTTGCCATGGCAGAAATTTCTTAATTTCAAAGGCTGTACATATTAAATGTAAATATTAATGGTAAATTAGGGCTTTGTTCAAACATTTTCTTTGATCATCAAATTCAGTGTACCATCAGTCTAACCAGTTCCATGGAATTTCAACCCCTGTCTTTGATAAACTATCCTGCTGCAAACTGATATCAACTCCTTATGTACCCTTGTTGTATGATGATAAACTTAACGAGTATCTTTCTCTTTGAACAGCGGGTCACATTACTGGGTATGTGGATAACTCCTGTGTTGTTCTGTCTCAAGTTTCACTGGTGGAGATTCATTGTCATATGGAGCATATTTTCCGTGATTACAGCATTTGTGATGTTTAAAGCAACAAGGAAACCATTAGCTGGTAGAACACCTAGGTAAGTAAATAAATGTGTGCAGTCCTCTCGCCTGTCTTGATTGTAAAAACTTCCTCTGACTATTTTTTTTTTTACTCGTCTGCCAAAATTGACCTTAGTTATTGTCCATATTGTGTAAATGTACGTTCATCCACCCATCCTTGCATCTCTGTATTCATAATCACATTACCGTCATCTATGAAAAATTAGAAGCCTATCATCAGCATCAACGAGTTTGACATATATTTGCCGGGGTCACTGAGTCAAAGTTCTCTAATGCTGTATTAACTGCTGATTTTTACACTCCATTCATCCTATCCATCCGTTCTGGGTCACATTGGTTGTACTTATCACAGGTCTCCTAAACTTCATATACATGATATATGTTAGAAACGTTGGAATGGGCTAAATTTGGCATATGCTTCATTTAAATGACATAATTAAAGATACTGGTTGATAAAATGCTATCAGTTTGTGACCAAGTGTGTGTTGTGACCATTTTCTCTCATTTAAATATTCCCAACTCCAAGAGATTCTGAGAGCTTCTTGCTCATCACTTCATCATGCCCTGTCCGATACTCCATCTTGATGAATTAATATCCAATCATGTTCCCCATTTATGTTGCTATAAGATCTTAGTTCCTTCAACCAAATTTCACATTCAGTGACCCCATCTCTTGAATGTTTAATAGGTCACTGTGCCTGTTCACTTGGACCAATCCTCCCACTTGGTGTCAGGGAAGAGGATGGCCACCTTCATTCTCCCCATGGTTACACTTCAAATACATATAGCAGTTCCTAAATATACCTGCATAGCAGTGACATTAAAAGATATCCACCACATGACATACTGAGCCTTAAACTGATTTGTTGATTGTTTCTTGTTTACAGACTAGTCTACAAATGGTTCCTATTGATCTATAAGTTATGTTACGGTGCAGGGATCATTGGCTATCTTATCGTCATGTTCACATTGTTTGGACTGAACATGTTAGTCATGGTCAAACCACAGACTGCCATGGACTTTGGACTTATGGTTCTGTTTTATGGCCTCTATTTTGGTGTGACGAGTCGTGACTTCGCAGAAGTGTGCGCTGATTCAATGGCAGCCCATATAGGTGTAAGTAACTGTGAACATTATTTCTGCAACTAAAATCAGAGAGAAATCTACAATCTCCATTAGCTTCCAAAGAAAGTAACTTAAAATATATAACGGAATTGATTTTGGAGTGACCAACCAATGTGGGGTATCTACAAAAACATGAACATAGAACTCGCATTATAAATATCTTGTTTGTGATGTTCATGGATTTCATCTTTCCTGAAAAGTATCTTCTGGTTGTAAAACTGTTATCATAGATAGCTTTATCATGTCTGTCAAATGAACACTGGGAATTCCTGGATTTCAACTTCTTCTTTATTAAACACAACGTTTCGCTTTGTCTTCCCTTACAATCAAACATGAGGTATATACAGGGTATGATGAAGCCAATATAATATAACAAAAATATATGGTCTGGAAACACTCCTGGAGAGTGGGCAGACATGAAAGGGTTATGGGGAATAGGGCCAAATAAACAATGGCTGTGTTGAGTGGTTACAATGTGTGTTTGATTGTACATTTGGGAATGCTAAGGGCAGACTTAACGTCATATTTAATAAAGAAGTTGAAATCCAGGAAATCTCAGTGTTGATACTTATACTACTTCAACACGTCAAATAGAATGACACAATGTCATTCAAAAGTTATATACATCTCTGGTAGAACTGCTCGAAACTGTTCTGTTGATCGAAATGATAGTTAATGTGAATTCTTCTCTTTTCCAGTATTACACGAGCACAGGTCTGCCGTCCAAACATTTACAGTCTAACATGTGTGCAGTATGTGGAAATCCAATTTTAGTGATGGATAATGAAGATGCTATAGTAGAAAATACCTGTGTACTACCATGTAGTCATGTGTATCCTTTATATCATCTATGGGAACCTAAACTCTGTCCCCCAAATGAAAAGAAAATATTTCTTTTTCAAACAAACCATGCACAATTTCAGTGGACAGTATACATTATATAATCAGAGTTAGATCTGTTGAAAATACAGTCTGCTTGCATCTGTACATCTTAAATGAGAGTAAGATATGTTGACAATATTTAGACAGTCTGCTTACAGTCATACATCTTAAATAAGGAGAGTGTAACCTGTTGACAATAGACAGTCTACTTACATTTGTACATTTCAAATAATGAGTAAATTTTTTTGACAATCTTAACAAAGGGGAGTAAGGTCTGTTGACAATAGACAGTCTGCTTGCATTTGTACATCTTAAATAATGAGAGTAAGATCTTTTGGCAATGTACAGTCTGCTTACATTCTTATATTGTAAATCATGAGAGTAAGATCTGTTGACAATGGAGAGACTGCTTAGTCGTACACTTCAAATAATGAGAGTAAGATCTGTTGACAATGTACAGTCTGCTTACATTCGTACATCTTAAATAATGAGAGTAAGATTTGTTGACAATGGAGAGTCTGCTTACAGTCATACAGTTTAAATAATGAGAGTAAGATCTGTTGACAATGTACAGCCTGCTTACATTCGTACATCTTAAATAATGAGAGTAAGATCTGTTGACAATGGACAGACTGCTTACAGTCGTACACTTTAAATAATGGGAATAAGATCTGTTGACAATGTACAGTCTGCTTACATTCGTACATCTTAAATAATGAGAGTAAGATCTGTTGACAATGTACAGTCTGCTTACAGTCATACACTTTTAATAATGAAAGTAAGATCTATTGATAAGGACATCTTAATATCTTTAATAATGGGAGTCAGATATGTTGACAATGGACAGTCTGCTTATATTTGTACATCTTAAATAATGAGAGTAAGATCTGTTGACAGTGGGCAGTCTGCTTATATTTGCACATCTTTAGTAATGAGAGTAACATCTGTTATCAATAGACAATCTGCTTATCCATACATCTTTAATAATGAGAGTGAGATCTGTTGACAGTGGATAGTCGGCTTATATTTGTATGTCTTCGATAATGAGAGTAAGATCTGTTGACAATGGACAGTCTGCTCATATTTGTATGTCTTTAATAATGAGAGTAACATCTGTTGACTATGGACAGTCTGCTTATATTTGCATGTCTTCGATAATGAGGGTAAGATATGTTGACAATGGACAGTCTGCTTATATTTGTATATCTTTAATAATGAGAGTAAGATCTGTTGACTATGGATAGTCTGCTTCAATCCGCACATCTTAAATGATGAAAGTAAGATCTGTTGACAATAGATAGTCTGCTTACATTTGTACATCCTAAATAATGAGAGTAGGATCTGTTGACAATAGACAGTCTGCTTACATTGGTACATCCTACATAACGAGAGTAGGATCTGTTGACAATAGACAGTCTGCTTACATTGGTATATCCTAAATAATGAGAGTAGGATCTGTTGACAATAGACAGCCTGCTTACATTTGTACATCCTAAATAATGAGAGTATGGTCTGTTGACAATAGACAGTCTGCTTACATTGGTACATGCTAAATAATGAGAGTAGGATCTGTTGACAATAGACAGTCTGCTTACATTTGTACATCCTAAATAATGAGAGTAGAATCTGTTGACAGTAGACAGTCTGCTTACATTGGTACATCCTAAATAATGAGAGTAGGATCTGTTGACAATAGACAGTCTGCTTACATTTGTACATCCTAAATAATGAGAGTAGAATCTGTTGACAGTAGACAGTCTGCTTACATTGGTACATCCTAAATAATGAGAGTAGGATGTGTTGACAATAGACGGTCTGCTTACATTGGTACATCCTAAATAATGAGAGTAGGATCTGTTGAAAATAGACGGTTTGCTTACATTGGTACATCCTAAATAATGAGAGAATGATCTGTTGACAATAGACAGTCTGCTTACATTGGTACATCCTAAATAATGAGAGTAGGATCTGTTGACAATAGACAGTCTGCTTACATTGGTACATCCTAAATAATGAGAGTAGGATCTGCTGACAATGTACACTCTTCTTGCATCTGCAAATCTTTAAATCTACACTTCAACAGACCTATGGTTGTTTTGGAATATGTTATTCCAAATGGACTATTAAGTAGTTATGTGTTTTAATGCCTGAACAGTCCTCAACTGATAAGATAAAGAGCTTTAGATATGCTTAATATTAATATCAAATTTAAGCAGAAGTGTACTGTACATGTATAGTTCCGTAAGTGGAGAACAGGGCCATCATGTATGCATGAAGAGGTCTCTAATATGTTTGAGTTATTTCCTTTGTTGTGTTTTCCTTGACAGTTTGTGATTGCAGATTCCATGAGTTCTGTATACGAGGCTGGTGTATTGTGGGTAAGAAGCAGACCTGTCCATACTGTAAGGAGAAGGTAGATCTGAAAAGGTTATTCCCGGGACCGTATCCTTTCTTTTATCTCACCTGTATGTGTAACCGTCTATATCTAAAGTATGGGGAATAGGACCAGAAAAGCTGACTAACTGGATTTTCCAAACCCTTGCTAAATGATCTCCCAAATGCATTAGTATAGTGTTGTAGGTGAGTAAACCCACTTCCAGCTTTGCCATGAGGAAACGATAGGTGAGTAGACCCACTTCAGGCTTTGCCATGATGTGATGACAGGTGAGTAGATCTACTTCAGGCTTTGCCATGATGTGATGACAGGTGAGTAGACCCACTTCAGGCTTTGCCTTGATGTGATGACAGGTGAGTAGATCTACTTCAGGCTTTGCCATGATGTGATGACAGGTAAGTAAACCCACTTCAGGCTTTGCCATGATCTGATGACAGGTGAGTAAATCCACTTCAGGCTTTGCCATGATGTGATGACAGGTGAGTAGATCTACTTCAGGCTTTGCCATGATGTGATGACAGGTGAGTAGACCCACTTCAGGCTTTGCCATGATGTGATGACAGGTGAGTAGACCCACTTCAGGCTTTGCCATGATGTGATGACAGGTGAGTAGATCCACTTCACGCTTTGCCATGATGTGATAACAGGTGAGTAGATCCACTTCAGGCTTTGCCATGATGTGATGACAGGTGAGTAGATCCACTTCAGGCTTTGCCATGATGTGATGACAGATCAGTAGACCTACTTGAGGCTTTGCCATGATGTGATGAGAGGTGAGTAGACCCACTTCAGGCTTTGCCATGATGTGATGACAGGTGAGTAGATCCACTTCAGGCTTTGCCATGATGAGGCAATGACATGCGAGTAAACCCACTTCTGGCTTTGTCGCAAGGGAATGACATGCAAGGAGACCTACTTAAGGCATTGCCATGAGGCAATGACAGATGAGTAAACTCACTTAAGGCATTGCGGCAATGACAGATGAGTAAACCCACTTCAGGCTTTCCAATGAGGTGCCAGCAAACCCACTTTAGGCTTGCCACAAGGCAATGACATGCGAGTGAGTAAACCCACTTCAGGCTTTGTCACAAGGCAATGACAGGTGAGTAAACTCACTTCAGGCTTTGTCACAAGGCAATGACAGGTGAGTAAACTCACTTCAGGCTTTGTCACAAGGCAATGACAGGTGGGTAAACTCACTTCAGGCTTTGTCACAAGGCAATGACAGGTGAGTAAACTCACTTCAGGCTTTGTCACGAGGTAATGACAGGTGAGTAAACTCACTTCAGGCTTTGTCACGAGGTAATGACAGATGAGTAAACTCACTTCAGGCTTTGTCACAAGGCAATGACAGGTGAGTAAACTCACTTCAGGCTTTGTCACAAGGCAATGACAGGTGAGTAAACTCACTTCAGGCTTTGCCACAAGGCAATGACAGGTGAGTAAACCCACTTCAGGCTTTGTCACAAGGCAATGACAGGTGAGTAAACTCACTTCAGGCTTTGCCACAAGCCAATGACAGGTGAGTAAACCCACTTCAGGCTTTGTCACAAGGCAATGACAGGTGAGTAAACTCACTTCAGGCTTTGCCACAAGCCAATGACAGGTGAGTAAACCCACTTCAGGCTTTGTCACAAGGCAATGACAGGTGAGTAAACTCACTTCAGGCTTTGTCACAAGGCAATGACAGGTGAGTAAACTCACTTCAGGCTTTGTCACAAGGCAATGACAGGTGGGTAAACTCACTTCAGGCTTTGTCACAAGGCAATGACAGGTGAGTAAACTCACTTCAGGCTTTGTCACGAGGTAATGACAGGTGAGTAAACTCACTTCAGGCTTTGTCACGAGGTAATGACAGATGAGTAAACTCACTTCAGGCTTTGTCACAAGGCAATGACAGGTGAGTAAACTCACTTCAGGCTTTGTCACAAGGCAATGACAGGTGAGTAAACTCACTTCAGGCTTTGCCACAAGGCAATGACAGGTGAGTAAACCCACTTCAGGCTTTGTCACAAGGCAATGACAGGTGAGTAAGCCCACTTCAGGCTTTGCTACGAGGCAGTGACATGCGAGTAAACCCACTTCAGGCTTTGCCACGAGGTAACGTTACGACAGGTGAGTAAGTCCACTTCAGACTTTGCCACGAGGTAATGACCGGTGAGTAAACCCACTTCAGGCTTTGCCACGAGGTAATGACAGTTGAGTAGACTCATTTCAGGCTTTGCCATAAGATGTCAGTAAACCCACTTCAAGCTTTGCCATGATGGGGCAATGACATGTGAGTAAGCCCACTTCAGGCTTTGCCTTGAGATAATGACAGGTGAGTAAACCCACTTCAGGCTTTACAACAAGGTGATGACAGGTGAGTAAGCCTACTTCAGGCTTTGTCACAAGGCAATGGCATATGAGTAAACAGGGTTAGATCTAGGGTCTCACAGCGTCCGTAAAACGGACACAGGTACAAAATCAAATGAATTAAAAATGAATATGTTTTTGCAAAATATCAAATGATGTTTTTTTATGATGTTTGAAAGCCGTAAACCTGGACGAGTGTGTGTCGACTCGCGTTAGACAAAACTTATGGCAAGGGAGACAACTATGCATCTATCCGTTGATAAGCTTGGCCACTAGGGGCGCGATAGTTTTCGTTCTCCAGGCAGAGGTCTATACTATGAATGAAGTCGGAAATATGTACGTCTGTGAGTGTCTGGAGAGCTAGGCAGCGTGTGCGTTCTCGCGTTGTATCTGCAATGACAAGCCGTCATGGTGGGACAGAAAGGTCGGTCTGGGGGAAATAGAAGGGTAGCGGCCGCACAAGAGGATGCGGTGTGTTGGCTGGACATTTGAAAAAAAAACTAAAGGAAGATGAAGGGTCTGACTGCCACAAAGTCGACGTTCTCTTTGCTCGATGCTGTGCTGCCGGTATTGAAAACACAGGTCAAGCAGATGTTGAACACGACATGGAAAATGATGCAGGCATCGGAGCTGGGACAAATTATGTTCAACCCGTTGAGGCAGTCGAGGTGGGAAGAGAATTAGCTTCGAATGATATACAGCATGGTATAAAAATACTGTACAGAGGAATCTATTCAATAGAAATTTTGAAAGCAGCAGCTGTAAATAATTTTAAAAGCAGATGATCAGATTAAACAAGAAGTAAAATGTACATGATATGCTTGTCTGATCGACAAGACATGTGCAGCCAGGAATCGGTTAGAATGCTTCTAAGAGCATCAAGGGTCCCAGAGTTTCTCGGCGCCTAGGCGGCCCCTGAGCCCTAGTCTAATCAGCAAAAAGGTTAGTTGTTATTAGTTTAGTCAAAGTTGACATCATGGTATAGTATCAATCTGACAGCACGTGGAAGTAAATGATCTGGAAATTCATGCAGCAAGTCCCTGCTCAACTTTGTCATTTTGAAACACAAGCAAGATCAGCCTGAATATGGTGAAAATTTGGAAAAAAGAAGTAAATTTTTCATTATCTACAGGTATCTGACAAGACATTTAAATAGCCAGAAATGGGCTCGAATGCTCCTGAGAGCATCTAAGACCCCAGAGCTTCCAGGGGCCTGGCCTGTACGCTACACCTCGCTGCGCTCGGCATTATTTTTTTCAAATAAGGACACTACTTCAAATTCCTGGATATAACCCTGGTAAACCCACTTCAGGCTTTGCCACAAGGTAATGACAGGTGAGTAAACCCACTTCAGCAATTGTGACGAGGTAATGACAGGTGAGTAAACCCACTTCAGACTTTGCCACAAGGCAGTGACATGTGAGTAAACCCACTTCAGGCTTTGCCATGAGGTAATGACAGGTGAGTAAACCCACTTCAGGCTTTGCTACAAATTAATAACATGTGAGTAGACCCATTTCAGGCTTTGCCACGAGGTATTGACACACGAGTAAATCCACTTCAGGCTTTGCAATAGGTGTCAGTAAACCGACTTCAGGCTTTGCCATGATGAGGTAATGAAAGGTGAGTAGACCCATTGGGAGTAAGAATGTTACCTGCGTATGTATGTACACATGTATGTTCCTTAACAAGTGTTTTACAGATGGGAAAGGCCCCATGTACTCTACGGTAATCTACTCGACTGGATCAGGTATTTGGTTGCTTGGCAACCAGTAATAATAATGGTAGTACAGGGTATCAACTGGATACTGGGATTGGAATAATCGGATCACTGCCTTATTTATTCTTCTCTCCATCATCAGATCAGTCACCTCCTTCGGACTTCTTGCCCTACTGTTGTCTCCCATTTTGACCAGTCTGACCTTAATCTGGGAGAGCTGCCTCAACGCCAGTTATGAACTTACACTCTGCAGGGAATCGGCAGAGATTTTGCTGCAGTGAAAGCATCTAATCGGAGAGTCCAATTTCACATTCGAAACTAAAACTGAAAACATTTTCATAGACACGACAGTCCTGTGCACACCGCCTATTTGCTTGTCAGATTAATTGGTGTTAGCGTGCACTCGAACACATGGTCGGATAGCTGTCCATCACATCCCTCTATTCATTCTATTAAGTATTGTTTATAAATGTTAATTATATGTTTCATGTGACTAAGCAAGAATTTAGACTCGTACAGAAAATAGACGTCGGCTTGAAAATGAGTCAAACATAAGCAGCTTACACCCAGCAGAATAAACTGACCCATTGATCGCACTCACTGGTTAGTCTTTGAACAGTTCCAATGTATTTTAAAACTGCAGCTATCAGAGTATCTCTTACTATATCCTAGTATGGTAAAGTATTTTGTGTCACTCTTGTAGTATAATTATATAATTGCTACATTGTGAAACACACCTGCCAGAAAATACTGGCTCGGGTGAGAATCATGTAGATCGATCGTAAAACTCCATTGTTTGTGACTAGTGATAAAGTATGAGTGAGTGATCATTGGTAAAGTAGGAGTGAGTGACCATTGATAAAGTAGGAGTAGGTGATCATTGACAATGTATTACTGAATGTAAACTGGAGCCAAAATACTTGTAATATGTTACTTCTCGTGTCATTGAATGTTCCAATCATCTCCTTCTGAGATGTTTAAAGCGAAACCCAGATGACACTGGTTAATGGATTTAGTACATGTAAATACTCTAAATGCTGTTGTTGGGGACCTTTATCCAAATGTGTTAATGCTGTTGTTGGGGACCTTTATCCAATTGTGTTAATGCTGTTGTTGGGGACCTTTATCCAAATGTATTAATGCTGTTGTTGGGGACCTTTATCCAAATGTGTTAATGCTGTTGTTGGGTATCTTTATCCAATTGTGTTTTCATGGATTTTCATCAAAGAAGTTGAACTCACTTCATGCAGGAATATCGTCAGAACTGAGATATGTTTACAATATAAACAACGGACTTGTTATGATAGTCTGATTTCGAGTGTGATGCTTTGCAACGTCAAACTCAATCTTAGAACTTTTATTACACCAAGACGGCTTCTAACGTGACGTCATTGACACCTGATCACATCATCCGACGTCATCTCAGTCATTTCCCATTTCAATGTTGTTCACTAGACCCAATTGAAGAATCTGACTATATTGGTCCCTATAAGAAATACAACACTTCACGACTTGAAAATCTTTCGGCAAATATTGCAATTGATCAAGCTGTTCATTTTACCGAACAATTAAAATCACGCTACTACCTCTCTAAAAGAGCTCACTGATAAAGTGCCGCGAATAGAATGTTATGTTACTGGTTGCTATACTATAATTATAGCTCAGAAACTAGTGACCAGTTAGTTAATCCAATCCGAAGTTTAAGACCCCTACATTTTCCATGTTTTAGACTGGTAGTAAATTTGGAGTAACTGATGTACCTTACTCCTAGAATGTGGAAGAATCCTATTAATTCTGCATTCAAAAGGACAAATTTGTGAGATATGCAAGACGTGGGAAAAATTGATGTCTTGGCAACTAAACAGCAACCATATGACTCCGCAGGAAAGCTTTCCTCTGGACCTCACATTCCGATTAGATTACGGAGTATCCTCGGACATAGCCTCGGACATAGCCTTGGTATCTCAGCCACGGTTTTATTGCAGATGTTCATGTGGAAACTATGAAGTAACCATACGGTCCCTACAGGTCAAGGACACTCAACCAGTAAATCTCAAAACAGACACTCAACCAGTAAATCTCAAAACAGCAGAATTGTTTTATTTATGCTGCGATCACAACAGATTTCTGTTACACCTCAAACTGATTGTGAAGCATATTAAAATCTATCTTTCTGTCTGTCTCTATGAGATATCCCCAACTGTGAAATGTTGATGAGATTGTGATGGAACAGTGTGTGGTTATAGATACATGTATGTACTGTTTTCCCAGGAGAATAGGTTACACTGTACCGGTAACTGTCCAGCTGTTCTTTTACTTTGGAGAAAAGAAAAGCCTGAATTCACAGGGCCACTCAAGTCCCAACAACATAATGCTTTATGACAAATTCATATCCTCAGTCACATTCCTTGAAGTGAATTAATTTCGGGGGTGGGAGGTGTCTGTATTTACCATTCTAATGTGCTCTTGCATGAAGCTTTTCCATCACAGCTGTACAACCTGAACAGGTCGTACAGCTGTGCCCGCCAAAAAGGTAGACGTATTATGTGATGACTGTCATTCATCCATGTCTGGTCTATATCTGTGACACATTTCCGTCGCAACTGATACACTAGTGGACGATGTGTCACGTACTAAAATTGAGAATATGATTTAACATCGCTTTTAACAATCTTTCAGTCATGTGACAGCGTTTGGATCCTTTTCATTTTCGGCAACGATTTGGTGTAAGACTCATGAAATATAATTGAAAAAGGATCTGCTGCAAGTTGTATTGTCAGTCTTTTGTCCAGGATATTACCTTTTCAATGGGAGGTCTTACACCAAAGCCTTGCCTCATTTTCACACCCAGGAACCCCATGGGAGCCCCAGTTATCCTCTTACACAAGCTGTCGGAGGGGCCGAGGCCACTAATTTCTTACCATGACCCGGCCAAAATTGAGGTCGGAGGTCATAGTTGCAAAGGTTTTACTCCCATCATTAGACGCGGTCATATTATGCGACAGCTTGTCTGTCTGTTGTACCTTCTGTTAGCTTTGATGTCTGTACCAATCTTGGGGTACACGTTACTCATGGGGAAAGGAATAACCCAATTCATTGTGAGGTCAAAGGTCATTGGGGACCAAAAATTAGGAAATCTTTATGAATTATATCCAGTTCAGGGATGTGGATTGTGATGGTATTTGAAGTAAACCTCAAAACTCGTGTATAAACCTTTTGGTTTCACTGTTTGTCCGTCCATCCGGTTGTCCATCTGAAGCCAAAAAGTCATTTTAGGAAAGTTAATTGTTGTGTTCCAAACTTGAAATCTGGTTGAAGGTAGTGCCGGCATTTATTGAAGCCAATCTGGCTCTTGTTATTTCATAGTGTAATGTTGTGAAAGCTCATTTGTCATAGCTCAAAAATTGTATAGAACAAATGCCAAAATTCTTTTTATAATCATTTGTCTGTGTTAAAGCAACCCTGAACATGGGGTCCCATGCAATGGTGAAATATAAAGGTGTTAATATGTATTTTCTTAACATTATACCATAATGATTAAAATATAGGCATTATCCAATTCTTGCCTCCTAGTAGGTTGGAGAAAGTCAATACCTGAAACCTTCCGCCCAAAGACGGAACTCTAAGTAATTACATTGGATCAGCTGGTCTGATAGCATCAGTCAATGGAAAATAAGAAATGCAAATTTCCAGATTTTAATTTGGCTTGGGTTCAGATACACATACTTGTAGATGATTAATTAATTAATTTATTCACTTGATACTGAGCTTGGAGGAACAAAAACTGTGACTTTTGTTAGCACCTTATGATTATAAGATTCAAACTATCTTCAAGGTTATGCATCAGTATGTAACCAAACTTTGGATATAACCTTACCCAGCTATTTTGAGCTCAAAATATCACTCTGGCCTAATAATTATTCTATCCAGGTCAGAAGTGTGTATTGTAATGAAACTCCTGGAAAAGTAGAAGCCTATTAATTTCAAGGTGTTTGACTGGTAACTTTTTGTTTGTTTGTGCAATATTAGATCAGTTTCAGGTTACCAGTTGGTACCTCGCCTATGGAATACCTCCCCCCCCCCTTACCAGGACAAGATTTATTTGGAGGTTGAGCTATTATTGTTGTGCACCAAAATTAACTATGCATAGTTATGCAAGTTTGTATCACACTTTTTTCCATGTGAGCTGACAAATATTAAATCGGGTCAAATATGCAGGTGTATTTTGAAGCCCCATGGGTCACCTGAAAGGAGATGGTACGATAAGGCGGGATTTTGATCCAAATGTTGTGTGGTTGAAATCGAAAAAATAAAATGTCCTAAAAATAATAGTGATTTAATGTAATGGAAAGAGAATATGTATGTACACAACATGTGAAAGTTCTAGCTCGATTGCGGTTTAACTATAGTTATGACATGAAATGGAAATCCGCAGCCTGTGTACATATATTTTCTCTTTTATCATAACGCATTCGAGCTAAAACTTTCACATACTGTGTACATATATTTTCTCTTGCCGTTACATTAATAGTGATTTAATGTAACGGCAAGAGAAAATATATGTACACAGACTGCGGATTTCCATTTCATGTCATAACTATAGTTAAACCGCAATCGAGCTAGAACTTTCACATGTTGTGTACATACATATTCTCTTTCCATTACATTAAACTATAATTATTTTTAGGACATTTTATATTTTCAATTTCAACCACACCATCTACTAAAAAAATGTTTTCATCCAACACTTCCATACGATGAAAGTTCCAGAAGTTTTTCAAGCTGATATAGGTCATTTTCCAGGAGTTTTTTTTAGCAGAACTGTATATTAAACATTGTTTGACATTATTATTAACATGGTGTTGATAGGAAAGTGATGACAAGTGGAACAGTTTGTGAGAGGGCTTTCTTATCTACAGTAATTATTTTATTTGCAATCCAGAATGTATACTGCCGGACTTATTACTGTCGGGAGACCAGTCCGTGTACAATATGGCCTTTGAGCTAGGGCCCGGTATGTCGGTGTCCTGGTAATTTAATGGCTTTCAAGATCTTTCATATACTAAACGAGAGATCCTGAATGATCTTGGCGCCATCCATTGTCCGATAATTGTAAGCTAATGACAAGAGGATCTTTTTGTTCATTGTTACTAAGAACAAACGATTGATTTGCAATTTTGTTTACAGAATTTCGAATGTGAGCGAAAAAGCGACACTGGAAAACACCAAGATATCATCTTCGTAAATTTAAGGAGTTTCAAGATTTCTAGAAACTGTACTTATGTCGGTTGTTATAGTGCAAAGTTACTCTGAAAGTGAATGTCCGGAGGATCCTTCGTCTTCATTTTGTAGTATTTTTTTTGCACGTGTCATCATTGGGTAATGGAAGCGAAGACAAATCTCTTTGACCCTTTGGCATGAGCTATGAAACACACTGGAGATTTTATAAGTAGGAACGAATGCTAATTCTGTTCCATTTATTGGACTAGTTTGAGATATCTCTTTTAAGATACCATGCTCGAAAATAGTAAGATGGTACAATACTTAATACTGAAGGGATCCGCGCAGTAATGTTGAAACTTTGAAAGTGTCTGAATCCTGATTATCTCCCTTGGATCGAAACACGCAGTAGTCTACAGTTGTCGAGTTGTGTCACAAGAGTGACGTCCCTTCATGTAGCCCGACCCGTCGGCAGACGAAAAAGTGCGGCAGTTCACTGGACTAAAGAGAAATGATTTAAAATTTGAAGAAATACATTTTAATTCCGAATTATTTGAACCTCTTGATATGTAAGGTGAAGGTATGGATATTCTCTATAGTCAATATATAGAATATGTCCCACTCGTGTGATGCAACGTCACAACTCGGGAATACCGTATTAATTTGAAGCGTAACTTGGATTTTCGAATCGGAACAAAAAAGGTATCTTGCACAACTAGGCCCCATGTGGGACCTGTGTACCAAATTTCAGAAAGATCCATGAAGTAGTTCCTGAGAATTCACGATAACAATGTTTCAAGGGGAAATTCAAGATGGCCACCTGGTGGCCATATTGGATTTTCGAATCGGACCATAAAAGGTATCTTGCACAACTGGACCACAAGGGGGACCTGTGTACCAAATTTGAGTTGGATCCATGCAGTACTTCTTCAGGAATCACAATAACAAAGTTTCATTGGGATATCCAAGATGGGCGCCTGGTGGCCATATTGGATTTTCGAATCGGACTGAAAAGGGTATTTTGCAAAACTAGACCCCAAGGGGAACCTATGTACCGAAGGTGATGGTACGATAAGGCGGGATTTTGGCCTATACGTGGTGCGGTTGAAATTGAAAAAATAAAATGTCCTAAAAATACTTGGGTTTTAATGTAACGGCAAGAGAAATAATAATAATAATAATAACTTTTTATTTCAGACGAAAAGTCCATACAAGTACATTAAATGGTTGTGGTGAGAGGGAAGAGGTTGCAATGCTCACGAGAAGCATTACAGCACTATTTGATATTATACAAAAGCTCTTGCCATTTGGCTACCAAAGGAGAGTTCACATGAAGATCAGAGTTACAGATTGAGCGGATCAACAAGTTGTCGCTAGACATAACTCTTGCTCTGAACGAATATACAGTCTTCCTCAGCAATTCTCCAAACGAGGGAATGTTATTAATAGCAAACATAGTACTGGCGCTGCAACTATACCTATAGTGCATTAACCATCTAAACGTATTGTTGTACATAACTTTCAAGCCATTAAACGTCGTTCTGGTGTACACGTTCCAAAGATGAGAGCAATATATGTTACAACAAAATGCCTTAAACAGGGCTTTCTTTACAGTAGTAGTACAATCTTTGAACTTTCTCAGCAATAAATTAGCACGGACACAGAGTTTCCGTCTCTGTGAGTCCATGTCTACATTATCAGATAACTCACACGTCAAAATATGGCCGAGGTACGTATAACAGTTTACATACTTTAATGTCATACCATTCAGCTGAACAATAGGAGGCTGAAAATCCTTATAATACCGGGGCACGAATAACATGCAGACAGTTTTTTTCGAATTAAATACAATGTCGTGTGAATCAGCATATGCCGAGCAGTAATCTAGGAGTGCCTGCAAGGCTTTAGCCGAGGGACAGATGAGACACATATCATCAGCATAAAGTAAATGGTTGATAAACAACCCAGATATGTTGCAACCAACGCCGGCATCAGACAATGACAAATCCAAATCATGCAGATAAATCGCAAATAAACAAGGTGATAAAATACCACCTTGCCGAACACCATTGGACACGGCAAAAAACGAGGAAACAGTGGACCCCCACTTAACAGCAAACAGCTGTATGCTACACCATACATACAAAATATTAATAAAACACATAGAAATATTACGATCAATTAACTTTTTAAGTAATGTCCAATGGTTGATTCTGTCAAAAGCTTTGCTAGCATCTAAAAAACATACAAACACAGGGCTACCATTGCATCGATAAAAATTTACAACTTCCTTGAAAACATATATGCATTGGTCAGTAGAGTGACCTGCTTTAAAACCGAACTGAAAATCGGAGCTATACAATTGTTTTTCGCATATCTGAAGCATAAAAAGTTCGATAACTTTCGATATGACTGTGGCAACTGCTATGGGCCTATAGTTGTCTGACTGAGTTATGTCCCCAGATTTATTTTTGACAATGGGATTAATAATAACATAGGTGAGTTCTTTCGGAAGACAACCATGAAAAAACATAGCATTGATACACAATGACAAGTGAATAAATAACCCATCAGGTGAATATTTTAGGTGCTCAGCACACAGACCGTCATAACCCGGCGATTTTTTCGGTTTCATGTCATTAACAATAGTACGCAAACAATCAGGAGAGAGAATAGGTACATTAGGAAATCCACTGTTGTATTGTTCCAAGGCACATAAAACTTCAGATTTGCAAGATTCATTAGTGACGCAATTCAAAATACTACTGAATTTTTCCCTCCAAAGGTTGGCAATATCTGTTTCACCCTGAGCATTATCCACACGACATGGTAGAGTCATGCACTTGGAATTAGAAAGTTTCACCTCTTTCCAAAAATCATCACTGGACCTATCAGAAAAAGCCTCAGCCATTTTATCGGCTCGAATGTTCATCTCTTCTTTCTTGCATGCACGAAGAGCATATTTGAACTGTCTTCTGGTGCGACACATATAATCCGCAATAGGTCCGCTACGGGGACTCCCATGCTCTCTCCACAGAAGGAAAGCAGTTCTCGCGTGTGCATGTAGATCGGAGACGCAGTCATTCCAGCCAGGAACAATATGTTCCTTGTTGGTTTTAACCTTAGCTAGCGTTTCAATACCAGCAGACGAGAGACATTGAACAATACTATTATAATACACAGAAATGTCATCTTGATGGTGTTCACCACAGTCAGTTTTATCACATAACACAGAATCAACGGGAATAGATAGTTCCGACAAACGTCTTTGAACTGCGTCTTTATACCTACATAAATCAATAGTAGTTTGCGCATTCCAGTCAAGTACATAACTACGCGATGAACTATTTCGTACTTCTAAACACGGTAAAATGTCCCAATCAATACATACATACAGTGGTCGATGATCAGATGAAATAACGTCATACAAAACCTCAATAGAGTGAATAGATCGATGAACATTGTGCGAAGATACACAGTGATCTAACCATGAAGTAGATAAGTGAGCATCGCTAATATAGGTATAGGTATCGGTCGGTAGACGCTCAACATCAGATATAACCAAGTTGTATTCGGCACAATAGTTCATGAGTTCGTTACCAAAAGCACGAGTCGGATGGGCATTCCAGTCACCCATCACAAGAACATTAGGGATGTCCGACTCTTCCACAATAGCTCTCACCTTACCAAGGTAGTCCAAATAAGTCTCCAAGTTTTCAGGGCAGTCCGTGGGCAAATAAATACACAAAATTAACAATTTTGAGTTACCAGATTCGATCCGAATCCCAATAACTCTCGAATCATCATACTCAATAAAGTTCACAGTGGTACCAAATGACTTTTTCCAAAGAATGGCAGTGCCACCATACGGTCTGCCCTTAGTCAAGACGGTATCAGCAATAGCCGATACACCACGACCATAGAAATCACTGCTAATAGAATTAAGTAATCCAAGTTCATTTGTGAACAGCCAAGTTTCCTGTAATAAACATACATCGCTGACGTCACAGAGTTTTCTAACCTCTGAGATAGAGGCTTTCAGAGATCGACAGTTATAAGTAGAAATACGTAGTTCCATGATTTAGTGTACTTAAGAATAATCACAGTCGACTTCGTCTTCGCTGTACCATCTTGATGTACGATACCCGTCATTGTGTCTGGATCGATCATAAGGAGCGTCACAAGAGTCTCTATCGTCGTACTTGTCTTGTTGTCGTCGTTTGTAGTACTTGCGAGCAAGAACTTCGTCTGGCCAGTAGTTAGCACTCAGCAGCGTCCTAGTATGCTTACCGTTCACACTTAAACAGAATGACGCATACGTGTCGTACTTTGTTGGCAGCTGATTACACTCCAAATCGATTCCTGACTTTTCCATGACATATCTACGTATATCATCGGGTGTAGTATCCGGATCAAGACGGGTGATAAATAGCTCCACAGGAGGATACGACCTGACACCACGAAGATGATACTTCTTATTCGGCTTTGATCTGGAAACAAGTGTAAAATTTCCACTAGGCACCGATGACACGACATTAGAAAACAAAACGGAACTTTTCACTGACGATTCACGCGCACTGCGAGAAACGTTAACTCCGGCACTTCCGCGGTCGATGGCAGAGGTCACAGTGGGGCCCGGAATCCTGGGCCGGGAACCGCTGTTTGTACCTGTATTGTCATCAGCTTCATAGACAGCAGCGTTTATGCTCACTTCCGGAGAAGTACTTTTATCAACAAGAGGTGCACTCTCTACCGATATAACGTTATCGGCTGGCCTGCAAACATTCTGGAAAGGAAGGACCCCTTGGACCAGAACACCATTTAATCTGGTGCTGTGTGCTAACATTGTATTCCCACTGCAGGAAGATCTTTTTGGTCCAAGGGATCCTTCATACTAAAAAATGAAAAGTTATGATTCATAACGTTTGAAGTTTTCATAAGTAGATTAAAGTGACAAAATAACCTGTTACAGTTGTTCGTATGTCGTGGTGTAGTGGATACGCATGTTGGATCACAAGCGACTCAAAATTTTCTTTTACCGAGTTCGAATCCCAGGAGGTCAACATGTGTGACGTCGACAAGTTATTTCAATCTTTCTCATTTTTGTAAAAATAAAATTGCATTCAGTATATCTGAAATAAGATTTTAGGCTATCATTATGAACCAATTAAGTAAAATAAATGTTGTTTATCGATGGCACGATACCGTGTGGACATCACGGGCCAGTCAAACGTTGAAATCGAACGACCAGTCGCTAGGCCTATACCTGTTACAACGGCAATATATTCGCCTAAATTGTGTATTTATTCTCCAATATGTGCATGTAAAATCGACTGCAACGTGGTGAAATAATAACGTCTTGGTGCCGAACATATGTGAAGCTATCATGGTTCAACATAACATTTAGTCCGTTGATTGACAGTTGGCGCCGACGACAAGTTGTACATTGCATTGTGATTGACAGATGGAGAGAAGAAATGTACATTCCTATGAGTCGGCTGGCTGTGGGCAAAAACCCCGCCTTACAATACCATCTCCTTTGAGAAAGATCCATGCAGTACTTCCTGAGAAATCACGATAACAATGTTGCATGGGGAGATCCAAGATGGCCACCTGGTGGTCATATTGGATTTTCAAATCGGAAAGAAAAAGGTATCTTGCACAACTAGACCACAACCTGTGTACCAAAGTTGAGAAAGATCCATGTAGTTCCTGAGAAATCGCGATAAAAAGGTTTCATGGGGAAATCCAAGATGGCTGCCTGGTGGCCATATTGGGTTTTCCAATCGGACCAGAAAAGGTATCTTGCACAACTAGACCCCAAGGGGAACCTGTGTACCGAATTTGAGAAAGATCCATGCAGTAGTTCCTGATAACAAGGTTTCATGGGGAAATCCAAGATGGCCACCTTGTGGCCATACTGGATTTTCGAATCGGACCAGAAAAGGTATCTTGCACAACTAGACCCCAAGGGGAACCTGTGTACCAAATTTGAGAAAGATCCATGCAGTAGTTCCTGAGAAATCGCGATAACAAGGTTTCATGGGGAAATCCAAGATAGCCGCCTTGTGGCCATATTGGATTTTCAAATTGGACCAGAAAAGGTATGTTGCACAACTAGACCCCAAGGGGAACCTGTGTACCAAATTTGAGAAAGATCCATGCAGTAGCTCCTGAGAAATCGCGATAACAAGAATTGTTTACGGACGGACTGACTGACGACGGACGAAAAGTGATTTGAACAGGCCACCATCTGGTGATGGTGGGCTAAAAATGTCGCAATCAAAAGAGCACTTCCTTCACTTGTGAAATCCAAAGCTTCAAGTTCATTTAATGTACAGAGAATGGACAAAATTTCTCCTCCATATTGTAGCCTCCTGTGATTATCTGGGTGGCAAACCCCCCCCCCCAAAATTTATTCACTTGTGTTGTTCATTATCATGAATTTGTTGACCAATTGGTGTGTGTAATATAATATACTATGCTTGTACATATGAACAAATATATATGTGAACATGCGATATACAGGTGTTTGTTTTGAGTCCTTGTTAACATGCAATATACAGGTGTTTGAGTCATCGTTAATATGCTGTAGATACGGTAATCACTTTAATAATTCAATTCCCCTAATTTTGAAGACAGAATTCAGTCCGTGTTTCTAATTAATTTGATCACCCTCTGAAATCATTGAATTAACAAAGAAATAATGTATATAATCCGATGCACAATTTCGAACCATTTTGTCAACTTCCTGTCCTAATGAATTTGATCAAGTCCAGACTTGGATCACTTCCTGTGATTGAATTATTTGAGGGATTACCATGAGGAATCTTCACGATTTAAGCAACAGTTTTGACATCGCCCTATTCAGGAGCCGTAGATAATTCCTCAAGAATCTACAGTTGAAGACTAGACTACACATCTGTACATAACAGATTCTACAGAGAGGATCAAATCTTTCCATTCAGTAATAACCAGAACAAAAGTTCCACCCATTGCCCATTCTGGGTCTGGACCTGGAATAATGGACTGTTCCACCCATTGCCCATTCTGGGTCTGGACCTGGAATAATGGACTGTTCCACCCATTGCCCATTCTGGGTCTGGACCTGGAATAATGGACTGTTCCACCCATTGCCCATTCTGGGTCTGGACCTGGAATAATGGACTGTTCCACCCATTGCCCATTCTGGGTATGCACCTGGAATAATGGACTGTTCCACCCATTGCCCATTCTGGGTCTGGACCTGGAATAATGGACTGTTCCGCCCATTCTGGGTCTGGACCTGGAATAATGGACTGTTCCACCCATTGCCCATTCTGGGTCTGGACCTGGAATAATGGACTGTTCCACCCATTGCCCATTCTGGGTCTGCACCTGGAATAATGGACTGTTCCACCCATTGCCCATTCTGGGTCTGCACCTGGAATAATGGACTGTTCACACAGAAAATATATGGCACAGAGCAGGGAAAGCGTCTTGCATTAATAAATTATTCCCATGTCACAATATCTAATGCAGAAATAACTACACCTACACAGTAAAAAATAATTTTCTTGCAAATTTCTTGAAATTTCTTAGATTTTCTTGAATTTCTTAAATAAGAAAAATACATTATCCCCTCTGTGATACAATGTTTAGGAAGTTCCGAACGATAATTATTATGACGTTTTGGGGGATAGTTTCTGGCAGTTATTGGGCATTTCCAAAGTTTATAAATCTGTTTCAATTTTTGTCTTGTCAGTAAGATAAGATTTTTTTCTCAAACGAGAAAAAATAAGAAAAATCTTCCAATTTCTTGAAATGGGAGACTGACAAGAATTATTTTCTTACAATTTCTTAAAATTTTGAGAAAATTTAAGATAATAATTCTTGTCAGTCTCCCATTTCAAGAAATTGGAAGGTTTTTCTTATTTTTTCTCGTTTGAGAAAAAAATCTTATCTTACTGACAAGACAAAAATTGAAACAGATTTATAAACTTTGGAAATGCCCAATAACTGCCAGAAACCATCCCCCAAAACGTCATAATAATTATCGTTCGGAACTTCCTAAACATTGTATCACAGAGGGGATAATGTATTTTTCTTATTTAAGAAATTCAAGAAAATCTAAGAAATTTCAAGAAATTTGCAAGAAAATTATTTTTTACTGTGTATTAAAGGCTCCAGACACCGTTTGGGAAGGAGACGAAGCAATATTTGGGTCGAGTTCAATACATCCATTGTGGTTCATCGATCATATAAACAGAGTAGACAACTCTTGCTTCTCGTTCACCTCGTTTCACAAATCGCTCTTACAGGAGACATCTCGAATCGTTGAATAAAATGTTGTACTTGAGTATATATCATTAGTAAAAATGGTAATCCCAAATGGTCACTGGTCGAAAATATCTTTTAAAAGCCCTTTTAATTCTGGCAAGCTGAGTAGCTAGCAGGTTCCCTGTCGGACAGCCTGTCTGAAAGGACATGCTACAGTACTTCACAACCAAAATTCTCTTGATAAAAAGCTTCATAGTGAACTTCGCACAAAGGTGAATGTGAGGCAGCAATAACGTGTTAAAAGCTCAAAGATTGATTGCCCAAATCTGGTTCAGGGGATGTATCACATCTAGGTCAAGTTGTCTCTTAGATATTGTGCTCACAAGCAAATGTGATTGCTACTTACATTTTGACCTCTGTGACCTTTGAAATAGGTCAAGGTCAGCACAGAGTGAATATGACCTTGAGGCATTCATAAGGTAACACCGTGTCAAATATTGTCGCCAGCTCCCTGTTCTTGAAGTATTACATTCACAATTCAATTCACATTTTGACCGGTGATCTTTGAAAATAGGTCAGTCTGGAATGAACTTTACCTATAGGCTTTTATAAGTCAACATTGTGTGAAGTGTCACAACTAGACCATGTATTGAATTCACAAGCAAATAAGACTGCTATTCACATTTTGATATCTGTGACCTTTGAAAATAGGTCAAGGTCAGTCCGGAGTGAACTTAATCTAGAGGCATTCAAGTCAGCATTGTACAAAATATCCAGTCTTCAGCTTTCATTGTTATAGAAATATTGCATTCACAACACTATTCATATTTGACATCTATGACCTTTGAAAATATCAAGGCTCTAGCGCTATTTGCCCTGTGAGACATTGTGTTCACAAGGAACTATCACGGCTATTCACATTTTGACCTTATAGGTCAAAGTCAGCAGCTTATCAAAGATCAAGGCTGTAGCCCTCTTTGTTAAGATATTGTGTTCCCAAAATTTGGGATGGACGGATGAATAGCATTTCCATAGCCCTTTTCACACTCGGAAAACACGCTGGTAGGGTCCTATTTCTTCTAACCCCCGGAACCCCAGGTCCTACCACCAGAGAAAGCTGTATGGTTCTCCGTACGTTTTCAGCTGTGAATCGCTATCCTATGTAAGCTTTGGAGATTAAAATGGCCCATAATGCCCCTATCTTATGTCTTGGGAGAGTTTAGTCATACCATTACTGGATGGAAACAAGAAAATTGTGAAAACTTGGCTTGTATATCATGTGGAATACAAGTTGGAAGCATGGTCTGGCCAAGTGATTGTCAGACAATATTTAGCGATCCAACAGCCCTGCTGATGAACTGAAATATGTGATGGCGGTTTCCGTCCATCGTGTCCGGTCTATATCTGGGACAGTTTTCTATCTACCGTTCCAATTCTTGGTGAGTGGATACCCTATGGGGAGACGATGTGTCGTGTACCAAAATGAAGGTCGAGGTCAGAGGTCAAAGGTCACTGGCCAAAAAAACCCAGGAAATCACTGAAGTGTTCATGTCCGGTCTATATCTGTGAATTTTTTCTATCCACAGTTTCAATTTGTGAGTAGATACGATAGGTGGAGACGATGTGTCACGTTCCAAAATCGAGGTCAGAGGTCAACGGTCACTGTTGCCTAAAACCAGGAAATCATTGACAGTTTTCTATCTACAGTTCTAATTTTTGGTGAGTGGATGCCCTAGGGGGGAATGATGTGTTGCATACCAAATGTAGGTCGAGGTCACGGTCCAAGGTCACTGTGACCCCAAATCAGAAAAATATTAAAAATAACTTGTTTTGTGTCAGTAGATACGTTAGGGGGATACGATCCACAGTTGCAATTTTTTTCTGAGTGGATACACCAGGTGAAGACGATGTGTCGCGTACCGAAATTGAGGTCGAGGTCAGAGGTCAAAGGTCACTGTTGACTAAAAATCAGAAAATCATTGAGTTTTCTATCTACAGTTCTAATTTTTGGTGAGTGGATGCCCTATGGGGGAACGATGTGTTGCATACCAAATGATCGAGGTCGGAGGTCAAAGGTAAGTGTGACAGAAAAATCAGGAAATCATTAAAAATTTCTAAGTTTTTTTTGTGAGTGGGTTCAATAGGGGAATTGAAATGTCACGGTGACCCCAAAAACAGAAAATAACTTTTTTTTGGTGTCAGTAGATACATTAGGGGGACACGATGGGTCACATACCAAAATGTAGGTCAAGGTCACTGTGGCCCCCAAATCATGAAATTGTTAAAAATCATGATTTTTGTATCCATTGATCTATGAAGGAGACGATTTCTCATGTACAAAAATTTAGGTCAAGGTCCCTGTGACCCCAGAATCAAGAAATCTTTAAAAATTACTTTTTTTTGTGTGTCAGATACATTAGGGAGACATGAGGCATCACATATCAAAAAGTAGGTCAAGGCCGAAGGTCGAGGTCACTGTGACTCCCAAAATTTCTTGTGTCCATTGATACATTGAGGGAAAACGACGAGTCGTGTACCAAAATTTAGGTCAAGTTAAGTTCAAGGTCAGTGTGACCCCAAAATCAAGAAATCATTAAAATAACTTTTTTTTTGTGTCAGTAGATACATTAGAGGGACACTCTGACCCAAAAGTCAAGAAATCATTAAAAGTCACATTTTCAAATGCCTGTCGAAGACGAGGTCGTGTAATGCGATGTGTTCTGTCCATTAATACTTTAATATTTGTTGTCCATGTGATGTCTCTAGTTTCAAGGTTTGGATTGGTACCAAACTTTGGGTATACCTTACTCGCATGGCAAAGAGATCAATTTGTCAAAGGTCAAGGTCACAGTCCCCCAAAACTGAATCAAGTTTAATAGCAGACTATGTGTGTTAGGTTGGAATATTCAGAGTTGTCTCCCCTACATGTATATGGCATTTGTTCTGTGGAGTTGTCTCCCATATTTGATACATGTTACATTTAGTTAAACTGCTGTGAAATAAAAACCATACATTTACTAATTTAACGCGGGGTATCTGTTTATTAGCATCCTCGTGAGCCAGTGTATCAATCGATCTGTTAGGTTGGTTGGTTGTTTGAATTTTAATGTCGCACCTAACCTTATTGGTCACACGGCGACGATGACCCAAACAAACATACCCTAACAAAACCCCAATCCTAACAAAAACCTAACCAAAACTATAAAAAAAATTTGAATTTCGAATTTTGTAAATTAGGCTCTACAGACACTGATCACAATGGATCCTCAGAGAGCCCAATCTGTTTGGTACTTTAATCTGAACTGCTTTGATGTAGGGATGAAATAGACATCCTAAGTCAAAGCAAAATAGCAGGCTTGGGATACCGACATGCTAATTCAAAACAAACGCGGGGGATGAATTGTACGAGATTGTATAATAGAGGCATCGACTCATTCGAATCGACAAAAATGTTCAGGTAAACCCTCTGCGAGGATTTAGGATTTGCCTGGACTTGTGAAAATGGTTTATTTACTCCAGAAAAAGGGTTTACTTCATCACATTCTTCACATTTTTCTTCCTTCATGAAAATTTTTCTCGCCTGAAAGGAATCCATTTGCAGGAAAACTACTGTTTTCTTGTGTTTGACTATTGTCGATTTCAATGTGGGATATGTGAGCTCTCGGTTCTTGTTTCAAGGTCGACCAGTTATCAATAGTTAAGCCTATTTTAGTTTATCATTCAATAGAAGATGTGATATATATATGTTACATTCTCAGAAGCACAAAATCGTAGACCTTTCTCTGGATTGCTTAAGCTACCATCTAATTGGAATCAAGGCTATTAAACAAGCTTGAAATTCGGACCAATGTAATTACAGATATACGGGCGTATATTGAAGCCCCTTGGGCTCTTGTTCTTGATGTATCGATGATGTATACCACGTATCATACTGAACACTTGAACAGAATCAAAGGAAATCTAGATTACCAATGATTTCACATCAATTAAAAATAGCTGTCAAAGAAAACGGTTCTGTCATTCATTTTTAGTCTCTTGATGTATTGATGATGTATACAGTCTTGCATCAAACACTTATCCCAGAGGTATAGATTTTGAATAAATTAAAGATGGCAATCAAGTTCTCCACCTAATCAGAGAAACTGGTTGTCATTAATTTTTTTCTTGATGTATCGATGATTTAGTTTCATATGAAGCACTAAAACGGTATCATATATCGATTTTGCATAAATTAAAAAAGGTCGCCAAGATTTCTGCTCAATCAGAGAAATCAGTTCTGTCATTCATCGTAAGTCTCTTGATGCATCGATTATGTATACCAAACTTTACATCGAGCACTTGAACGGTATAGAGATGGAGATCATTAATGATTTTGCATAAATTAAAGATGGCCGCCCATCCGTCCCGCCACTGATATATTCATTGCAAATCTCTTGATCCATCAATGCTGCATACCAAGTTCCATATAGAACACTTAAATGGTATCAGAGATATACATCATCAAAGATTTTGCATAAATTAAAGATGACTGCCAAGGTTTCCACCCAATCAGGGAAACTTCATTCCTTCAAAGTTTCTTGATGTATCGATGATCTATAGCAAGTTTCACACTGAACAGGGAAATGGTATCCGAGATATACAAGATCAATGGCTTCGCATAAATGAAAGATGGACACCAAAGTTTCCACCCGATTGAATCCAGATTTAATAGGGTTCTGTGTAACGAGCATATAGATGTGTACTGCAAGTTTGGTGTGCCTAGGGGGAGTTGTTCTAAAGATATCTTCATAACGAGAAAGCTGTGACGATTTCGCATAACTTAAAGATGGCCGCAAAGTTTCCAATCAATCAAGTCCAGATTCAACAGGGTTCCGAGTCACATATATGGATGTGCACTGCAAGTTGGTGTGCTTAGGGTAAGTCGTTCTAAAGATATCTTGGTTATGAGAAAGCTGTGATGGACAGACAGACAGATGGATGGACAGACTGACGTACACGACGACAATACCCTTTGACCAAATTTTGGCGGAGAGGTAAAAAGGATGACAACTCCAGTTTGATGACAAATGGGCAAGTCAAAATGATTACAGATAGTGGCCCAATGCATCCTGTCACGGCGCGAGCCAACAGGTCATGCTTGTACTCAATTCACCGACAAGCCAGTCAGAAACTGGGCAGTGCAAGTAATCGCTCCTCTTATAATACTTTGAAAATAGTTGTGGCACTCCTTTTCCATCCTCGCCAGCCAGTGTATCGATCAATCTGTTAGGATCGATACACTGGCTTGGTTAATTTCCCATACCATTTCTGGATGTAAAAAGATCAAGGGGTTTCCTTCAAACTAAATGACGCCAATCTGCTGCGAGGTGTGAGATGTGACTTTCATTGCGGGTCAAACTGCTTTGATGTCAGGTTGAAATCGACATCGGAAGTCAAAGCAAAAAACGCATGCTTGGGATATCGACATGCTAATTTAAACAAGCGCGGGGGATGAAATGTACGAGATTGTATAATAGAGGCATCGACTGAGGAACTCATTCGAATCACCAAAATGTCCACGTAAACCCCTGCGAGGATTTAGGATTTACCTGGACTTGTTTAGATGCTCCCTCCCATGTAAATAATACAATTTTTACTTCAGCTGCGTTCCGATCTGTAATTCATAAAATGATTTCCCTCCTTCCATTGAGCAGTTTATCTTCTTTGTCAGAAAGACTTTTTACTCAATAATGCTCGAATTGATTGCCAAGACTGCCAATTTGCTCGTAATTATCTTCTTTCATATGATAATCCTTTTTTTCATCATTGTGACCAAAGATATTGCCATCAGACATGCTATTATTGTTTGAATCGCTGTCTATACCGTAGCCTTTGCTTTATGTTTTCACTGCATGTCACTCCATTCACTGTGAACATGTCACTCCATTCACTGTGAACATGTCACTCCATTCACTGTGAACATGTCACTCCATTCACTGTGAACTTGTCACTCCATTCACTGTGAACATGTCACTCCATTCACTGTGAACTTGTCACTCCATTCACTGTGAACATGTCACTCCATTCACTGTGAACATGTCACTCCATTCACTGTGAACATGTCACTCCATTCACTGTGAACATGTCACTCCATTCACTGTGAACATGTCACTCCATTCACTGTGAACATGTCACTCCATTCACTGTGAACATGTCACTCCATTCACTGTGAACTTGTCACTCCATTCACTGTGAACATGTCACTCCATTCACTGTGAACATGTCACTCCATTCACTGTGAACATGTCACTCCATTCACTGTGAACATGTCACTCCATTCACTGTGAACATGTCACTCGATTCACTGTGAACATGTCACTCCATTCACTGTGAACATGTCACTCCATTCACTGTGAACATGTCACTCCATTCACTGTGAACATGTCACTCCATTCACTGTGAACTTGTCACTCCATTCACTGTGAACATGTCACTCCATTCACTGTGAACATGTGTCATTCACTCCATTCACTGTGAACATGTCACTCCATTCACTGTGAACTTGTCACTCCATTCACTGTGAACATGTCACTCCATTCACTGTGAACATGTCACTCCATTCACTGTGAACTTGTCACTCCATTCACTGTGAACTTGTCACTCCATTCACTGTGAACATGTCACTCCATTCACTGTGAACATGTCACTCCATTCATGTGAACTTGTCACTCCATTCACTGTGAACATGTCACTCCATTCACTGTGAACTTGGCACTCCATTCACTGTGAACATGTCACTCCATTCACTGTGAACTTGTCACTCCATTCACTGTGAACATGTCACTCCATTCACTGTGAACATGTCACTCCATTCACTGTGAACATGTCACTCCATTCACTGTGAACATGTCACTCCATTCACTGTGAACATGTCACTCCATTCACTGTGAACATGTCACTCGTTCACTCCATTCACTGTGAACATGTCACTCCATTCACTGTGAACATGTCACTCCATTCACTGTGAACATGTCACTCCATTCACTGTGAACTTGTCACTCCATTCACTGTGAACATGTCACTCCATTCACTGTGAACTTGTCACTCCATTCACTGTGAACATGTCACTCCATTCACTGTGAACTTGTCACTCCATTCACTGTGAACATGTCACTCCATTCACTGTGAACTTGTCACTCCATTCACTGTGAACATGTCACTCCATTCACTGTGAACTTGTCACTCCATTCACTGTGAACATGTCACTCCATTCACTGTGAACTTGTCACTCCATTCACTGTGAACATGTCACTCCATTCACTGTGAACATGTCACTCCATTCACTGTGAACATGTCACTCCATTCACTGTGAACATGTCACTCCATTCACTGTGAACTTGTCACTCCATTCACTGTGAACTTGTCCTCCGATCACATCATCAGCCAGGAGGCCCGTTGTGAAAACAAACTGCCGTACCTTCGATCAATTTTAGACAAATTAAAAATCTGTTTACACTTCAAAGATAAACCCAAATGTTTTTGTCTAAAAGGGCTTGGAAATCATAGCTCATTCTTCCATTTTGCATGAAATAATGTTTTTCCAAATTTAATCTGATCAGTATAATCTGATCTGTAAATTTCACGGTCTATTCTTTCTTGAAGGTAAACCCAAAAAATAATTTGCTGATATAGAATTTATTACATTATCTACGTAAAGCACAGATAAATTTATCATACATGAACCAGTTAACATTACCTGCATTTACATGATCCAGGCTCTAAAAGCACAGTTAAATTTATCCTATATGAATTAGTCAACATACCTGTATTTACATGATCCAAGCTCTAAAAGCCGGTTACATTTCTCATACTTGATCCAGTTAACATTACCTCTATTCACATGATCCATTTAACATTGCCTGTATGTACATGATCCAGGCTCTAAAAGCACCATTGCATTTCTCATACATAGTTAAAGCTGAACAGCACCAATAAAAAGTTAACTAAAAATACCATGGCAATTCCACTCAATACCCGTTGGATGATTTCCTTATGCCTACAAAGTCGCACGACCTCCAACAGTCAATCCATGTAAAGTATAGCATGGGTGGTAGCCATCCAGTTGAACAGGTTCAGAGTCATATACTTATCTTATATGACGGTCAAAATAGCATGTGTATGTTTGATATCGTTATTCCCATACTTCAAGAGAGTGAGTATGACTTAACCAGGGGCGGTGGAAGCGGGGACGGGGCTGCAGCGTCATCCAACGATTAGCTGACTTATAAAAGTTCAAAATCAAGCTAAAACTTAGTTTCATACTTTTCTCTCCAAACGTGTCAGCGCTCTCCAACCCTCTGCTGAAATGTTAATTTCTTCGAGATCACTGCGTATAGTTTGAATTTTGGAAAGGAAAAATATTTTTTTTTTACATTCAAGTTATCAACTCAATTTTTCTTTTAAATGGCGAGAAAAATCACAAAAACAATCTCATCATCCGAACGCATGGCACGATCATACGTAGAAACTTCTGCTCATAGCCATGCGGTAACGGGTGATATATGAGTGTATTAGGGCGTTTCCCAAATGGTCACATCCGATTGGTCCCGTGAGACCCGACATAGGCGCAATCACATTCATAAAACGAAGACACACCTCCAGAAAGCGATCGAGTGAAATGAGTGAGTGAGTGAGTGAATAGGGTTTAACGTCGCTTTCAACATTTTTTCAGCTATATCACGACGGGGAAGGGAAGGGAGGGGAGGGGGAGGGGCACCTACTTGTAACAGAGCAGATCTAATGCTGCCATTTTATAGTGCTGTCCCACTGAAATATCATGCCGTAGTGAAATGATTCCTTTGTGGGCCTCTAAGTGCCCCCATCACAAAATATAAATCATATCATTTTCCTGTGAAATGCCACCGATTTTTTTCAAATATGTTAAGCCGTTTGTAATATGATTTTTCTCAAGAAAAACAAAGAAGCATGCTCCATTAGAGTGAGAAATAAAATAGCTAATTCACACAACTTCGGTTTGGTCTCCCACAATCTTGCGCCTCTAGCACTGAAGTGAAATCGACAGGTTTCACGTCTGAGATTCCCAGGTCAAAATATTTGAATAAAGATAATTTCATTGGCTCGTTTAAATAGAGCGGACATGTGATATGATGCTTGGGGAAGCTGACATCGGGCGAAATACACGGAGAATGAAGTCAATGAGCTAAGGGTAGTGCACCCTACTGAATCGACAAGTATGATTGTAGGTGATCACCGCCGGTCACATGTCAAATCACAGTCAATGGTAGGTTTTTCAGTGTTTTCGTTATCAAGCGTAGGCATGTGTCTGACCAGACGACAGTGACCACAGCCGAAAATGAATGATTTTCAGCATATCGATGACAGGTATGGCTACTGGTGTCCAGTCATTTTTTGATGGAGAGATATCGTACTATATTGTCACCAAATGTAGGGTTATTACTATTTCAAGTTAACAAAAATTTTAAACATTTTTGCGGCGAGAGGTGTTTTTAGGTGTTGGTGGACAGTCCATGGTAGGTATTAGCATCAAATTATAGTATGAGGAAATGAGCACAAAATGAACACGTGCGAACCTGCTACCTGCCTCCTGTATCACTGACTCATTCATCTCTCGATTTCTTTCACTTGTGTGTGTTTAAGAGGAATTTGAACCATTAATAGTTTATTCTCTGTGTGGCTGATATTACGACAGTCCATGGTATCATCATCGGACCGATCGACAGTCCATGGTAGGTAAAAATACGGTCAGTCCGAGAGCACATCGTCTGATCCAATGATTCGCCAAATGGACTTGCCAAGACAAATGGTAGCTACCATGGACTGTCGACATATCTGATATACAATCATATGTTGCCTCATTATAACATTGCAGCTGTTATCCGGCTTCAATGTGAAGTGATCCAATCTACAGTTCATGGTCGCATGACACATGGACTGGTGCATTCACCTACAATCATACTTGTCGATTCAGTAGGGTGTAGTGTTAAGTGGAACGTGAAATGCCCTTAGCAAGCTAAGATGAAACCATCTCAAAATGCAGTTGATTATACAGTGATGATATGTCATTTTATTTGCCGGAAATCGACCAGAATGCGTCTACAGCCATCTAGGAGCGCGGAGCTTCTGGGTCCTAGGCGGCCCCTGGACCCTAAGCGGCCCCTGAACCCTCACCTAAAGTGCTATGGTAGTCGAGGCCCCCCATCCCAGTTTTTGGGAGCTTCCGCCGCCGCTGTTAACATCGTTTTCAACATTTTCTCAGTCATATCACAAAGATACCTACATGTGCCAGAATATGAATGTCCACACTGATCCTGGACACTGATCAGTCCAGCCAGTACAGCACCCGGTCACTCATTCATATTTCAATCTAGCAGTGAACCATGATATTGTAATTCAATCTCGGCAAGATTTTTCACTGGATTTTCCAGTTCACGGCTCATAATGGGGGCCTTCATGTGAGTGGCATAGTTGGAACCTTGTGTATGGCAGGAACCATATGTACCAGGTATATCAGGAATCATGTGTATGGCAGGAACCATATGTATGTCAGGAATCATGTGTATGGCAGGAACCATATGTATCAGGTATGTCAGGAATCATGTGTATGGCAGGAACCATATGTACCAGGTATGTCAGGAATCATGTGTATGGCAGGAACCATATGTACCAGGTATGTCAGGAATCATGTGTATAGCAGGAACCATATGTACCAGGTATGTCAGGAATCATGTGTATGGCAGGAACCATATGTATCAGGAATCATGTGTATAGCAGGAACCATATGTACCAGGTATGTCAGGAATCATGTGTATGGCAGGCAATCTTCAACTGGGAATGCTACCACGTGACGGGTACTATAGTTTTCATGGATTGAGTTCTGTCATGTTAAATTTTTTTTTTGGACAAGTTATATTATGGTATCAGTCAGTATATTTTGTCAGTATATTAACCTACTGGCCATTTTCAGTCGTGCAGAAACCAAGATCATATACATCTTCTCTATGTGCTCGGTGAACCTAGACTGGCAGTCCAATGAGCCTTATACAGGGGTATAAGCAGGAAACTGATTGAACAGAAAATTGCAAATATGACACCCATAGTTGGAAAGGAATAGAACATCCTCATATGGGAATGATCAGTTCCCATTTACTGGGTGGTGATCAGCTTTAACTTCACAGCAGACCACTGTATTTACATGATCTACAGTCACAGCTCTAAAGCATGGTTAAATTTATATTACTCATCAGGACCCAGTTAACATTTCTCTAGGAGTAGTAGACAACACCTGTATTTACATGAACCACAGTTTGTGGGTGGTAACCAGGCATGATTGAATAGACTGTAAGTAAATGGTTTTCTCTATAACTACAACTTTCTCTATAGCCAAAATTATATAACAAATATCAAACTATAACATCTATTGTTTTGTATTGCTACCAAACAAGCCAGTTTAATATCATGTACGCTAGATTTCTGGTCTGATTACGATAATTCCCCTAATAATTCGATTACCGGAAGTGCAGCAAAAATGGCATATATATATATATATGTGGAAATATTCTTTGTAGAACCAGCTACAAAGTGTCACATTTTGTCACTATATGACTTTTCTTCAATTTGAATGAAGAACGGAAATGTTACTTTTTCTCTGTGTTTGAATAACAGAGTTGAAAAGTGAACTTCTGGTGATGGAATTATCAGGGGAATTACCGTATCAACCTTCAATTGATGATGAAGTACAGCGGTAATAGCATGCTTATCTTGGTCCAAAAACAACTTCAAATATTGGTAAGCTACATGTACCAAACTATTACAAGCCACATGTGCACTGACATCCTATTGTAGCATGGCAACAATGAAAAGTTGTTCAGACCACCTGTACACTGACAACATACAGAAATAATCCTATTGTCGTATGGCAACAATGTTAAGTTGTTCAGACCACACACATATCATATGTACAACAGAGAATACTTGGAATTTAAAACACTAAAAATCTTGAATAAAATTTGGAGGTTAAAATCCCAACTGGGATAAATGTCTTTGACAAGAACTATTTCCAGTAAAAGTGTCAGTTTAGAGTGCATACATGTACAGGTACCACAAAGGTGAAATACTATTGGCTTTCATACATACATGTACCACAAAGGTGAAATACTATTGGCTTTCATACATACATGTACAGGTACCACAAAGGTGATATGCTATTGGCTTTCATACATACATGTACCACAAAGGTGAAATGCTATTGGCTTTCAAGTCTTGGCTGAAAATCAAGTTAATGGCGGTTGTTTTGTAGATTTTCTTTTCTTTGTTGAACTAATCAAGATCATCCAGACAAAAAACACACTGACATGATTGTCTACCCTCGTACATATATCTTTAATTCTTCCACCATGATACCATTTCACTGAACATCCTGCGAGTCCTGCTGAATTTAATGTCAGGGAGATATATAATTCTGATTTACTCAATACAGTTTTCCTATCGGGGCCATCTTGGTTTATAGATTCACATATACTTTAAAATTCCCACAACTAACAGTTTCTATAACTTAGGGTTACAATGAGTAATAACAACAATTGTTTAACACAACCCATTGCATTTCACCTTTAATAATATTCATAAATGTTTGCATAATCAAAGATTATTCCAATGTGCCTTTTATGTATAAAAATCCAAATATATTTGTTGCAGCCTAAATTGTTTGCATACCAGGTGATAAAAGTGTAGGAGGATTTAATGAGTAATATAGCAATGCTAACATTTTATTCAATAGTAGGCATGACAAAAACAGGAAGGATTTTAGACAATGTTTGCATCAAACTCAGTTGAATTATGCCTGATCTGGTCACTATACAATTATACACATGCTATATACAGTTAAATGATAACTTAATATGCTGGCTTCCAGCACGTCTATACAACACAAACTCCCAAACAGTCTGTCCATAGGTATTTCCCAATCTCAGTAAACGCAGATATAATATCATGAAATATTATATCTTTACACCAATATAAATTCCATGAGAATTTCAAACTACATTTGTTAGCCAATCATCTGGATGAAACAAATTTAGAATGACGAAACATTGTAATTACACACAGGAGGATGTGGACTAATATAGTAAACATCTCCGTTACACCAAACCAATTTCTCTGTTCCCATTTCGAATTTGCCTTGGTCGGTCGGGCAGCCATTATTGTTCAAAATCAAAAATGTAAATTTCATCTTACGAATCAATCGAACACAGCACATGCATCCTCTGTAGGCTGACATAATGACAATGCCAGCCAATCGCTGATGCCATCTCAGAGCGCGTTGCGGAAAGACAATCGATAATGCGTCATGCATATTTATGAGGCTTCAGGCTGTCTTTGAATTTTTCATAGCATCACTTCTAGATGGTATTTCCTACATATACCATTCTGTTTTACCAAGGAGTTATTCCCCACTCTCCCGATGTCCAATAAATACAGTTGAGTATATACAATTTGTCACTTAGTACGAATGCAATACATGCATATATAAACAAAACAAGAAGCCGTGTCTGTTGATCTAGCACTAGTGGTATCTGTACATCTGTCAGCTTGGTTACAGCCCTGTTTGCATGTAGTTTCGGTTTGCGAGGGGTTTTCTGCTCATAGTGTTTGTCTGGAAAAAAAAGAAACAAAAAAACCCAGTCAATACATGATCTGTTTCATAAAACTATAATCTGAGTAATATTATGAAGTTATCTAGTGATTAAAATTATGAAGTTATCTAGTGAAACATTAAATGGACATTAACAAACTATATTTATAATAATCATGAAGCAATATTATAAGAAAGAATATGATTATTGAGCCAGCCTGAGAATTACATAGATGAATGAATGCTGTGCATGGCAAAAAAACAAGTGCAGGTCACTGGTAAACAAACACTTGGGGGAGGAATCAACCTGTGCATATATAAACTGACAGCAGTTACAGGATTACATGGCCTGGAATCAGTGTGTGTATGATGGAGCTGTATTCACTGTCTATGCCAGGACAAAACATGCGTTGATGTTAGACATGCTGTTGGTTACAAATGTCCTCATAATTAATGTAACATTCTCCAAACATTGCAAAGTCATACACGCTTTGATTTCAGACAGTGAGATCCCCAGCATGTAACTTCAGTCAGAAAATGAAAGTAACTTTAATTAGGGTGTTATGTAACAAGTTCATGATAGTAGTGGGTATAAATAACTCAGGTATATTAATGATTGGTTGGCAAAACTGGGCAAGACAGTTAGTCTATGGAATACAGATAAAAACAACTTTGTAGGGCAGATAAAAAGTGACTGACTGGATATCCTACCATGTTAGATCACTTGTCCACTTTCTCATCTAGAAAAGTTAAATGAGGCACATATAGGGGGGGGCAGTATGTCACTTTCTCAGTTCAATTTACCAAAATTAGGAGGGGACAAGTGTATTTATCAAAAAAAATAATTACAGTTATGGCCCTTGATTGTGACAGGGGAGATAACTGTCTAACATTCAAGCAGACCTGTGACTGTTGGAGCTTGGATTATCATCACCTTTGTCATCATTACATCTGAGGGTAACGTCTAATCTACTGGTTTGTCTAGTTATGGGAGATTTCTCAAACCTCGGTACAGTCACTAATTTACATCGTCGGGCAGATTTCGGTGATATAGTTGCATTTTTTAAGGCGGGTGACTTAGCCAACATAGACAAATAGGACTGCCTACGTGAAAGCACTGAGGGAAATGGAATTTGATCAGTAGAATTTCTATCCAGGGGGTTATCACTGGTAAATCCTGCTGCATTTACAGTTGCTGGATGGCTATTAATAATTGACAAATTCTTAGAAGGTTGATATTGTGAAGGTTTTGGATTCAGTTTGCTCTTCCTACTTACTACACTATTCTTAGTTAACACCACATCAAATATAGAACCTATACTGTTCACATTTTCACTGATAGATGAATTGGTCCAAGATATTCTCGGTGGCATGTTTTTGCGTGCACTTTCCGACTCAAATATATCTATTAGAGAACTGACCGGGATAATTGTGGGTTGTCCAGTTGGTTTGTTCTGTACAAAGCCTGTCTGTCGCTTCAGTCCCCGTCGTAACGCCTTGGGAGTGTTGTCAATATTGAAACAGATGCTTTCACGACGCAGGTCCTGTGTGACAAAACAGTTATTCATCAACATAAACTCAAGTCTGAAACAATGGACAAGTAGCATTTATAAATGAGATCACATTTCCTGCAAATATCAGAACATACATCATTGTGAATTTCCATAATCGCGTATGATCATATATGAGGCAATCCCAGTGTAGTATAGTGTCTGTAGTACAATAGAGCTTTCAACTGAATAGATTTTAAGATTGTAAGAGATTCTTTTTATTGAGCGACTACTTTGGAAGATCTTTTTGGTCGGGTGAGGGAGGACTGTGTCTTAGGTTATTTGAGAGAAATCGGTTTGTTGCATAAGTTTTAATGTGTGTATGTTTTAATGTGTTGGATTACTAAGTTATCAACCTGAAAACTTAGAATTTTGTTTGATCATCGCTATATAGCTGAAATATTGCTGAACGAGACATTGAACCTGAATTCTCTCTCTCTGCTTAGGATCTGTGATAGGTAATCTACGTGAAACCTATGCGAGATAATGTGCTGGGTTAATTCACCCCACTCACTTATGTGGGATGAGCACATGTGACGCAGGTGGTCAGTCACAATGCTTGATATGAGCTGCAGGCATGATGCGCTCCAGCTACATTTCTATTGGTGATCCATCACAATTCACGGTCAGTCTAGGTACAGATCTACTCATCACAATTCACTGTCAGTCTAGGTACAGATCTACTCATCACAATTCACGGTCAGTCTAGGTACAGATCTACTCATCACAATTCACTGTCAGTCTAGGTACAGATCTATTGTGCTGTCAGTCTAGGTACAGATCTACTCATCACAATTCACTGTCAGTCTAGGTACAGATCTACTCATCACAATTCATTGTCAGTCTAGGTACAGATCTACTCATCACAATTCACGGTCAGCTGACAGAGGCTTTTAATCAGTGTAACCGGTAGCCCATTTATTAGTTGAACATTGGAAATAAATTTCATCTGTTGAATACCAGTTTACTAGATCCCACTCTCAAAGTCAAGTAGCAGTACTGATTAACCTACCAGAGACTCTCCATTCTCTTTGTTCTCAAGACAGCGCCCTGGTGTGCTGGCTGATTTTGATCGACGGCGCTCGCTCCTCCTTGGCGAGGTGGTGAATTTCTCTCCTGACATCCGTCTCTGTCTCCTGTTGTCATTGGGAACTGGGGTTGGGGGCCCAGGCTTATGGTAGAGTGGACCATGTCGAGCCTAAAGTCAGAACAACACAAATAGTTATGGTCAGACATCAATCAGACAATTAACTTGTTAACTGGGGTTGGGGCCAGGCTTATTGTAGATTCTATAATACTTGTGTCAATAAAATCGAGCTAACCGTGCATTTTATTACACATTTTAGCACGGTTATGTGAAATCAACACCCATCAAGTGCAGGTGTTCATTGGGAGATTCCATTTCACAAGTCGGATGAAGAAAGGGACGTCTGCTTTCATACAAATAACAACTGAATAAAACAAACAAATAAATTACAAGATGGAATTTCTTTCTCAAGTTTAACTATTTCCATCGTGAAATTGATTAACAAAGCGACACAAATAGACATGTATCCACGTTATTTCTTAAGTGGACTATGTTAAGCCTTAATAGTTATGGTCAGACAGCAATCAGACAATTAACTTGTTAACTGGGGTTGGGGGCCGAGGCTAATTGTAGTTTGGACCATGTCAAGCCTTAATAATAGTTATGATCAGACATCAATCAGACAATTAACTTGCTAACTGGGGTTGGGGGCCCAGCCTTATTGTTCAGTGCACCATGTCAAGCCTTAAAGTTATGGTCAGACATCAATCAGACATTTAACTTGTTAACCGGGGTTGGGGGCCCAGGTTTATTGTTGAGTGGACCATGTCAAGCCTTAAAGTTATGGTCAGACATCAATCAGACATTTAACTCGTTAACCAGGGCAAAAACCCCACTTCTGTTACAGCATTCTATGGTACTTACCGTTTTATTGTTGTCAGTCATGTTCAATTCATTTTCATGTCCACTCGAGGCATCAGGTCGACGTTTTCGACTCTTGCTGATCTGGATCGTGGAGACCTCGGAGGCACGACCTCTTACTCTGTCATCAGATAAATCCTTGGGATTGGCCGCCTGTGTCTCTACAGGGTAACACGTTCTCAGGTGAGGCAGACAGAGCGTGTTCCGTCGCTGTAATTCTCCCAGTCTATTCCACTCATACTGCATACCAGTATCCTCTTCATCCTCACAGGCAAACATACTGCCTGCACCTCCTACAATGAACACAAGTCCTTACTAATCATACACAAATGAGGAGATAAACTTACATCATACTTCTTCAATTACCAGTTGAAGATCTGATCAAGGATATAATTCACTGTATGGACAGCAAGTCAAACTAATAACCCCTTCACTTCACCAGCAGGCATTGATGTTCTAAGATATTCAAACGACAGCCAGTTAACGTTGAAGCTTGAAATTTTTGTCAGTTTTGCACTTATCTTTTATTGGAGTTTCAGCCGAATTAATGAACAAATAATTTATTATTATGGTGTACTGCCCACCACAGAGCATATGAAATGATTTTTGAGAGAGAAAGAATGAATTGGTCATCACCAGCACTCAAACCCACGACTCTGGCGAAACACGCTGATACTCTACTGATGAGTTTTGACAGCCATACATCTGTGGATTGTCTCCAAGATGACCAACATTCTCTTGGTGTTGCATCAAGCACAACTGACTTTATAATGAAGAAATAATTAATTGGTAAGGCATATTGCCCGTCATGGAGGATATATGCATATGAATTGATTTTTGAGTGAAAGCTAAATTATTGTTTAATAAAGTACATGTAGCTGTAGTGTAGAATTTAGAGGACTGACTGACTCACTAGGAACATTGGCTGATCTGGTAGAATCTGTGCTTGCAGTACTTATAACACTGGTGTTCAGCGAGGTCAAGGATTGAAATGAGCGGCTTGCCTCCCTTTGTTTGGACCTGATGGATATGGGTCGACCACTTTCTGTCATGGTGATGGAGGAGGTCGTCTTTCCATGAGGGGTCATGGTCGAACTGAGGGTCAAAAGATCATGATCAAGTGTCATTTTTAGGACATTTTTTACTTCACAAAATAAACATATAAATATTTTGTGTCATAAAAGAGATATAAACATAAAATTCACTCTCAGGAATAATTAAGTTCATGGCTGATATCCAATACACTAGATATCAGTATTGCCTAACCAAGTTATTGAGAATAGTGAGTGAATAGGGTTTAACGTCGCTTTCAACATTTTTTCAGCTATATCACAACGGGGAAGGGAGGGGAGGGGAGGGGGAGGGAAGGGAGGGGGAAGGGAAGGGAAGGGAGGGGGAGGGACGGGGGTACCTACTTGCAACAGGTATTGAGAATAGATGGAGATTATGCAGTGATACCAATATTGCTTAACCAGGGTATTGAGAATAGATGGCGATTATGCAGTGATACCAATATTGCTTAACCAGGGTATTGAGAATAGCCAGTAATATAAATATTGCCCAATGAGAGACAGTGGTATCAATATTGCCTAACTAGGGTACTGAGAATAGTATTGCAGTTAACACTGTGTGAGGGAAGTACACATTATCAACAATCACAAAGATATGTTACACAGAAAACAGTTTCCCTAGTGACAGTTTCATCACCGACAATCCCCCACGACGGTATCCCCAGGCGACATTTTCACCACCCTAATATTACGTGCTGTAATAATTACGATCTGCCGACAATCGCAGTCGCTGTCATTTCCCCACCTTGATTTTTTTAAAAGTTTGCACATAGGAGAGTTCTAGGAATTCAACGGAGATTATTTTTAGTTGAACATCGGCAGATGTATGCAAACGTTTTAAAGTTCAGTTTTGTCTAAATCGTTATGAATTAAATATTATCAATTCAAGTTCGAATGTCTAGTAATCTATCGAAATATATCGGCAGTGTTGATGAAGTGATCAAATAATAATATCAAATTCTTGCCGCTCTCATGCAGCGGGAATTTTTCATCACTTTTCATTCATTGGCATCTAGCCTACCATTGTTTTATTCGCGCAATTGTCTTCATCTTATTGTTCTTGCTTGTTGATTAATCCATAATCCCATGATAAGTCTTCCACTGACTTATTTCATTTGCCCAATTGTCTTCACGTTTGCATACATCTGCCAATGTTCAACTAAAAAGTAATCTCCATTGAATTCCTAGAACTCTTCTACATGCAAACTTTAAAAAAATCAAGGTGTCGGCAGATCGTCATTATAACAGCATGTAATATTAGGGTGGGAAAAATGTCGCCTGGGGAAAATGTCGTGTTCGGATACTGTCGTGGGGGAAATGTCGGTGGGGAAACTGTTGCTGGGGAAACTGTCATTGGGAGATAATGTCATGGACTGAACAGGTTAATTCTCCATGTACACTCCCATCTGTAAGCCAATCCCAGCTTTTAGGGACTACATGTATCACAACAGACCGAAGTATAGAAAATGGAAGTCTAAAAAAGAAGGTAAAATGAGCTAGCTCAATTTCATCGTATACCCAAAGGTGAATCCATTACTTACCGACACTTTAGTTTAAGCTGAGTGTAGATGTATAACCTGATATTACATGTAGGCATTTTGAATGAGAATGTAGCAAATACTAAGATAACTTGTGAATGTTGAGCTGAATCTTGGTGGTGATATCAACTATCCACACTGTGTAGGTGAATTGTCTCCCTGATAATGGTCTGCTTGGAAATAAGGTTTGGGCTTCTGGACGGAACTCTTAAATATGGTCACTTTGTTGGTCTACGGTTCTCAGGGAACCCACTGGTAGACCAACTGTCACTGTGTGTGCTTACATACAAGACAATTGACAGCTTTGGGAGATGATACTCATGGTGTCAGGCTTGTTTCAGGTTTGTTTGAAGGCAGAGGTTTTATCTCCACAGGGGGTCAAACAGCTTCTGGACCTACTAAAGGTGTACTTAGGGTCAGTTATGTTGATTGTTCAATAGGTAAATTGGTCATATAAAATACCTTCCCAGTGTTTATGTAACTACTAGCGCAATGAAAACAAAACAGACCTGGCCATGGTGAACAGTTAGTCCCACAATTACCATGATCTATTATTGTTGATAATCAGCTATAATGAAATGTTGAGATACAGCTTTCACTTGCTTATTCCTGTCACCCTTTAACATGTTTGTTTGTTGAGATAATATACTGTTATCACAGGTGGATAAACTTATCACTTAACTGGTTAAAATCACACATACTGGTACTGTTATAATGTTCATATGAAAGCAATATGTTAAGGTTCTTATAACTACTACTGATTTCCATTTGAATTAATTAATCAAAAAGCGACGGCAAGCTCTCAAATGATAAAGATATTTTTTGTCCTATAGAAAGTGATCGTATTTTTGTTATTAAACTTTCTTGTTATTAAACTTTCTTAGTATAGCACAGATTCTAGTGCAGAAAATTGGTCGAGTCCTGAAGGGGATTGGAATCAGTGGCCCCCAGGGGGAGTACGGACATTTGCCCTTCGGATATTTGCCCTTCTGACCATTTGTCCTTCCAGGCCATTTGCCCTTCCATCCATTTGCCCTTCACACTATACATGGTATATGGAAAACTGATTTAGTAAACTTCTGACGAATATATTCAAGTTCTTAATGTTTATTTCACAAAGAAAAGATATCAAACTTCAAAAAGAAAAGATATTTTCATCCGGTAGCTGTTAAATTAAAGCACCAAAAATATACATCTGGTAGCATCAGACGAATATATTCAAGTTTTTGATTGAAATTGTAGTTTAAGGGCCGCTTTCCATTCGGATTTCGCGGCCCATCAACTCAATGTTTTATTTGAATTTCGCGGTACATTTCTTCGTTTATTGAATATCTTTTCCAGCGCTAAATATATAAATAAATAATAACAATGAGAGATTAGTAGGAGATGTAAATAAGAATCGCTATGTATAAGTTCGGTCTTAATGTTCATTTTATGCAACAAAACCAGTGATGTGAATCAGGATTATCTGTGAGTGACCCAAGCCTGGGAAGTGATGGGCGATCAGTGAGGGGTTAATCTGGATTATCTCCGACTATTTATATTCTTTTTCTCCTTAGTGGCATTTCTTGGTATCCAGTCAATTCACCCACAAACCGATTCACCGACAACTTCAGGTCGATTCACCCACAAAAAGAAGTCAACTCACCCACAACCAGGTCAATTCACCCACAGTCTCAATGTTAGTTTATTCAACATATTTAATGGATATGGATATGAAGTACATCCAGGGGGATACCTGGTTGGAGAACTCGGTCTGGCTGTATGAAGCCATCCTTGCGAGCCAGTGTATCGATCTATCTGTTAAATCAACCCAATCAGTGAACGCGCTAAGCTAGCTGATAAGGCCAGTCTGCTGCGAGCTAAGTGTGACAGGTGTGAATTTCATCGTGGGCCCAACTGCTTAGTATTTAACTTGAAATGTGAAAATATGTTCTATATGGTGTAGGACAAAACCCCCACGGACAAAACCCCCCAGGACAAAACCCCCACCGGACATAACCCCCACTGGACAAAACCCCCATCACATATTATTTCCTATGCTATTTTAGCAATAAAAGAAATAACATGGTAAATGATAAGATCTCAAGACAAAGTTTTTTGATGTAAAAACATATTTATTAATCTTTGAATACTTGTGTAGCCTACTATACAGGCTATCCTGTTCTTACATGACCAATAATTGGAAGTAATTTCAGTTTCTCACTAGCACATTTTTTCGCCCCAAGCGAAGTTTTTCACTAGCACATTAGCACTTTTAGCACATGATTTTCAGTAGCAGATAATGGAAGATCTATAAATCCTTACTTTGATCATGAATATGTCAACAGATCTGTGCTATTTTAGCAATAAAAGAAATAACATGGTAAATGATCTCCCTTGCGAAGGATTTCTGTCAACATCTCCTCTGACATAAAGATTTGCTACAAATGCCAGATGATTAAACATTTTATAGCTTTTCCTGTTGTAAAATGTCTATTTTGGCAAACATAACTGCTTTAAATGAATTTTCAAATTTGGAAATGAATTTGTCTTTACCGTTATGCAGTTTGAAAGTTATTAATTTTTAAGCAACAAAGTATTTAAGGAAAAGAATCTTTTTGTTGTATACCATTCTGTAAAATATATGAAAATATAAAGTCCTGTTCATTTCACATATCTTGACATGTGAAAATAGTACAAAAAGCTTGGATTTATTCAACTGTCTTTACCGTTACCAGGAAAGTTTTCTTGAGAAATTTAGCACAAGAAATGTCATATAGAGTGCACTACTGTCATTGTTAAAAGTACCAGGGGGTGGACAGCCATTTTCCCTCCAGCCTTTCCTTACAAATTTGAAGACAAAAATTTATAATCCTTATTGCTGAAATACACAAAAAATAACAAGGATCATAGAGAATAGATATTTATGAATTTCTGTATTAAAAATGTCAAAAGTCTGTCCGAAATAGCTATTTTTGTGAGAGATGGGGGTTTTGTCCGACTTTTCAATTTTGGGGATTTTGTCCGTGGGTGTTTTGTCCTAGGGGGTTTTGTCCTAGGGGGTTTTGTCCACTGGGGGTTTTGTCCGGATCCCGTTCTATATCCTTGAACCTCTGCTCTTCCATGAGGCAGGGTTTCTAAACTTGCAGATGAGACTGGTATCGGTGGGGAAACTTTGAAGAAGAAAAAAGAAACTCTACTGTCAGATCCAAGGAATAATTTTTGGGTTATGGGGAGAGTATCGTGATGGAAGTAAGACTGCATCCCAGCTTCTGCGAGCCATCAGAAACCTGTATGGACCAACAGCATGAACTGCTCTTCCTTAATTTTTTTTTCATAATTTTGTTCTAAATGCTGGAATTTCCATCAAAGTGTGCTTTGATACCATTTTATTTGCTATTCTGTTACATTGCTCAATTACATGTATGGAGCTAATGCATATATATGTATGAAACATTACTATTTTAAGAAACATAGATTATACAATATAGGTATCATATTTCATGGTCTGTACTAAATGATATATATTGTGCAATATATATATTGTGTATATTTTATTCAAAAACATGTAATATTCAAACTTGATCATTCTGAAGAATAAAATGTAGTTAACAGATTAAGCATTGTTTTGCCTCTTATTTGTAATCTACCCATAGATTATTTATATAATGAGTGATTGTTTACTACACTGTGACACCTATGGATTAATTCTCAGTTACTTCAAATGTTGCTTTGAAATCAACCTTGGCTAAAATTCTATTGTTTATTAATTTTCCATAACACTTTTCCAGACTATCGCCCTCCGAAAAGCATTCAAATAATTGCCCAATATATGCAATATACCCATGTCCTGAAATTTAGTCATTATGTATGATGACTTATAGCAACACTGAGACTGTGGGTGAATTGACCTGGTTGTGGGTGAGTTGACTTTTTTTGTGGGTGAATCGACCTGAAGTTGTGGGTGAATTGGTTGTGGGTGAATCGGTTTGTGGGTGAATTGACTGTGAATCCATTTCTTACTCAGCGCTTTCATCTGATACTTCAAAGACCAATTCGATTTTTGAATGAAAGAAATCGCTTTGAACAAACAAGTTTAGTTCAATAAGGCTATTCACACATGTATCTCTAATTTTAACAATTTAAACGTAAATAAATATCTTTTCATATGTTTTCACTTCATTTAATGATTGTTTATATGCATTTTACATTTGATTTTACTTTCAAAAAAAACATGTTGCTGTGATTTAAACAATTTCCAATTTAAATATCTACTTTTTGATATGTGTCTGGAGGGCAAATTTTGATATCTTTTCTTGGTGAACTTTTGTTAAAACACCACATGCATGAAATAAACATTAAGACCGAACTTGAATATATTCGTCAGAAGTTTACTAAATCAGTTTTCCATGTACCATGTACAGTGTGAAGGGCAAATGGATGGAAGGGCAAATGGCCTGGAAGGGCAAATGGTCAGAAGGGCAAATATCCGAAGGGCAGAAGTCCGAAGGGCAAATGACCTGAAGGGCAAATGACCTAGATCCCCCCAGGGTGTATGTCGGCGATCTAAACCACTCGGCCAATGGGCCTCCCACAAAAATAGGAGGTAGCTAGCAGACCGGTAGTCTTGAACGCGAACATACAGTACCCCTCTCACCATGCTCACAGTTGTAATGACACAGCTCCCACAGCTGAATACATAGAAAGATATTTTTTCTCAGAAAGTGATTGTATAACAGTATTTTCATTATTTTGGGATTACACTATCTTAGTATGGCACAGATTCTAGTGCAAAAAAATGGTCAAGTCTCGAGCGGGATTTGAACCAGCGACCTCCAGATTAAGGCATCTAATCGCCAGGAATGCGGAACAATTGCCCTTCCAGTCATTTGCCCAACCTGACAATTGCCCTTAGGCTATTTGCCCACCCTGACATTTGCCCAACCCATTTTTTCCCCAATCGGATATTTGCCCAACTTTTACCAAATACTTATTTTGTGAATTGACTTTTCCGATATTGTATAATAAATGAGGTAATGTTGGCGTAATGCTAAAATATCAAAATAAATTAAAGGATTTTCAGTGGTTAATTCAAATGTATGATTAAAGTAAGCATATGATTTTGAAACAAGAAATATTCAAGGATAACTTCAACAATCACATGTAACTAACATGAATTTTTTGTTCATTTTGAAATGTAACACAGGAAGGAAGCAATCAGAGACTGCTCAATTGTATGCCCCCGCTTCCGCTTTAATCCGACACTGCCCCGCCATTGTTTTGTTCTGTATTGGTTGGTGGAGGCCTAATTTGAATTTGAATATTTGAATAACATATAATATATAGCCATTTTTATGGTCCAAATTGGTTATGGACTGAGATCCAGCCCGCACAAATAAATATATCCCACTTAGGTTTGATAAACAAAGGACCACAACTCTTGAAAATATAACCGGAAGCAGAGAAACTTCCAATTTCATAATTGTCCATACAATATTAAGCGAGATTCAGCCCGGACAAGTCCCAATTCACAAAGATTTGAAGAAAAAAGGGCCATAACTCTCGAAAATATAAGCAAAACGCGGAGAAACTTCACGCTGCACAACTACAGGACACTGACCACATATCCTGAAAATTTCATAATTTTTCATACAATGTTAACCGAGATCCAGTCCGGACAAGTCTCAATTCACGGAGATTTCAGGAACAAAGGGCAATAACTCGTGAAAATATGAGCGAAACGGGAAGAAACTTTACGCTGCACAACTGTGGGGCACTGACCACATATCAAATCAAATTTCATACTTGTCCATACAATATTAACCAAGATCCAGCCCGGACAAGTCCCATTCAATGGGATTTCAGAAAAAAGGACCACAACTCTTGAAAATTATACCGGAACTCGGAAAAAACTCTACGCTGCACAACTACGAGGCGCTGGTCACATTCTAGGCAAGTTTCAATCCTGTCCATCAAATATTAACCGAGATATTGCGCGGACAAGAAATTCAGACGGATGGACAAAGCGATCGCTACAATGAACCCTGAATACAATAACAATTTTTTAGGAACTCTTGATAATTTTATATCGTTAACATCAGGGAAAGCTTCAGGCTCAGGTCGTGAACGTTGATGTTGTTGATGGGAACATCGTGCTGTCGAAGTCGGGATTTCCTCAATCGTATGCGAACCAATGAAAGTGCTAGCTTGTTTTGTGCGCGTCATCAGTTTATGATCTCCCAGGAATCTCCCTGGCCGGACGCATGCATGGTGAATGTGCAGTCAATGCTGTGGGAAGTGTCGAAGGATTTATAGTACAATTCTGTTGCTCCTTGTGTTTGAATTTTTTGAATTGAATTATATTAACCAATGAATCAACAATTATAAGCTTAATATCAGTGGCTTCAACATAAAACGACATTGCAATTCAAGAATAGTGAATAATTTAGCCAGAGATCTAAATTGGCTGGATTAAACCCCCTTGGGGCTTGTTCTATCCCTGCATGGAGTAAAGCAAATAGGAAAATAATAAGCATTCATCGGCGAAATAAGGAACAAAAGGAAGAATACACATAAAAGTTCTATGTACACATAATTATCCGCGCACAGATTGTGATGTAGATCAGTTTTCGATCAGGTATGTTTTCAGTTTAGATTTGAATAATGATATTGATTTAATTGCTTTGAATGGAGGAGACAGTTTGTTCCACTCCCGAGGTCCAGTAGTTTTAAGTGTATAAAATGACAAATTAGATCTATAAAAAGGTCTGTATAGATTACATTGCTGTCCTCGTGTTTGATAGTGGTGGACATCTGATTGTTTAATAAAATAATCCTGGAAGCTTTCTGGTAGCAATTCAGGATGAATAAATTTGTGGGTGATTAGAAGACAGGAGTAAAGATTTAATTTGTGTAATTGTAACACTTTTAAATTTTTAAATAACGGGTCTGTGTGGTCAAGTTTTTTTGATAAAGTTATCACCCTTAAGGCATGTTTCTGAAGTAAAAGCAAGGGATTGAGGTGAGTGACTAGGGAATGTCAGAAGCCACGAAACGAAAGGGGAGAATTGATTTCCTAAAACAGTTAGAAATTGGTCGTTCAGTGGTGACTTTGACCCAGTAACTGACGATAATCGAAACATTTCAATTCTGCACTGCAAACTTTTCACGGCACACTGTCAAGCTATACGAGAAGACTCGTGGCCTCACATCTGAACTATGTTGACAGAATAACTTACGAACCTCTGTGAAGTAATTATACTTTAATTCTTCAAATACCTTACAGCCACTTCACCATGCTTGAACAATGATCACAATTTTATAAAAGACAAATGGCAAATGAAAACAACAATTTAAACAACATTTTGTGATATTTAAAAAAAAAGAAGTTCCCATACAATTATTTCACGGAACCTAATATTAGTTTTTGGAGGATTCCAATAAAGAATAGATGGAACCGAAAAAAAAGTTTCCGGCCGTTCAAGAAATATTCTGGCCTGCCATGGCATCCCATATTTTTCCGAGTATGTATATTTTTCCTGGAAAGCCAAAACCTTTTAAGGTTGATCAGGGAGGTCTTTTTGTTTACTGTGCCAATGGACACTATGAAGTTATAAGGTGCTTGTACTTTACTGATGGAATGTTGATGAAACATTTACAGCTAAATCAAATCTTCCGAGGGTAATCTTGTCATATTTGCATTAGAAGATCATGTTTTCTTCTCTCTTGTCAACTTTTTGTGACATTTCTTGCCAGAAACATTTTGTGGTCAAATGGGCACCGCAAAACACAACTTCTCACCATCATTGCTATATGTAGTTCATAACCCGACTAGGTTATAATTTTTTATAACTTCTTTAAGTAGGTCCTCTGACTGCTCATGGAGATGATGTCACGGGTTAATCTTGACCAGATTAGGAGAGCCCTTCAACTGATATTGTAATATACCCAAGGCTTCTGCCTACAGTGACCAGATTAAAGGGTACAGGTGATAGCTTCCATAGAGGGCTAAAGTCTGTTCATATATTTCTAACCATGGTGATCCCTTGTATTGGCTGACCTATCTCTGAACCCTGTGATAAGGCCTGCTCCCTCCTGACCCCTGACTCACATCACCAGCTGAGCTGTATCACATGATCTAACTATTGGGATACTAACCTGGACATGGTGATACCTTGTATTGGCTGACCTATCTCTGAACCCTGTGATAAGGCCTGCTCCCTCCTGACCCCTGACTCACATCACCAGCTGAGCTGTATCACATGATCTAACTATTGGGATACTAACCTGGACATGGTGATACCTTGTATTGGCTGACCTATCTCTGAACCCTGTGATAAGGCCTGCTCCCTCCTGACCCCTGACTCACATCACCAGCTGAGCTGTATCACATGATCTAACTATAGTCCAGTCAAATTGAGGTTTGACCCACCACAAATTGCAACAGAATTGTTTTTGCTGCAGTGCATTTCAGAAAGGTCTCTAGAATAACACACTAAAAGTCTACAAACAGATGTGCATGGGAAATATATTAAATTTCAAGTAGAAATTTGACGTATTTTTCTCGAAATTTCAGTGTTTACCTGTCTCTTGCTCCTATAAGAAAACCTTGTACTTGGTACTAAGCGTGAAAGAAATGGGTCATTACTTACACTCATTCCATTCGTTATCATACAAGGTTATACTCAGCCTAAAATAATACCCTTGCACGAAAATATTTATGGAGAAATTCAAAATGGCGGATGTATGGGGTCATTCTATATCTGAACTTTTTACCATTTTCATGACAGTCCAGGCAATCTATCTGTGTTTTTTTAGCTGGACCCAAAACAAATCGCAACAGAATTTTTTTCACTGGTATGCATTTCTAACAAGTTCCCAGAACAACATACTAAAAGTCTACCAAAATCTATTTGATGAGATACGACTTTTTTGAAAACAAAGATACGCCATTTTATAATACATAATAGGCCATTATGCCTCATATAAGCAAGGTAGAATATTGTTTTTTCCGTGAATAAGGACAGTTTATCATCCAGAAATCCAATTAATACATGACCCACGGTACAGTATGCCATGGTGGTGAAAACATGAGTCTTCCCGGTGGATTTGCTCATAAGCGTAGATAGCAAACTGATAGTTCAGCATCAGGCTATATGAATTATACATGGTAATATTCAGTCAGTTAACATTTTTGCCATTAGCATAATCATCTGAAAGAGGAATTCTCTCCCAAAATAAATGAAATGACAAGCTGTGATATATTTTTCTTCAACCGATAATATCTATCGCAAGTGTGTGTCAGATATGTTTTGACGAAAGAAGAATAATTATGCAGATCCTATTATCTAATTATCAAACAAATAATAATCTAGATTATAGGCAAACTTGATGTTCTACCATGCCATTTACCATGTTTCATTTTACATTTTCAACAATATAGGTCATGCTCCTACAGATGCATCTTCTTCAGCTGCAATCTTTCTTGCAGTTGCACCTGATAACCTCAAAGAGTGCCAGTGGAACTGGTGGCAGTTCAGTTTTCACAGAGAGAAGCCGTCCACCCTCATTCCTTTAACTGCAATGGATGGTCTTCCCCTTTCCACACTAAACACGCCAACCTTGATACTTAGCTGATGCTGATGTTGGTCGAAGGTTTTGTATCTGCACATATATATGGTTCGTTTTTGTCACAGAAACGCTTGTATCTCATGAAGCCAGTTGCTTCGTCAGGTTTACCATTGTATAAACACACAAGCACCTACAATAGATAACCTCCATCGGGACTCTCAATGGCTTGGTTGAACACTTCAGCTTGTTGGCTAAATAGCTCGTTGAGCATTGTTTTCTTTACAGCCGCGCATTTGCCAATGACATATGGTCAGTATACTGTGCCACAGCCCTGAATGGCTTGCACAAACAGCATATTTGTGCAGACTTGCATTCCCAGCACAGCCTTTGTCTTCTTGACATTCCAAACTATCCGTTTCTTTGCATTCTCTCTTGGTTGAAAGTAGATGTCATTGTCATCCTTGTCTGCATGAAAACAGAGCAAAACTAACAGGTCAATATCATCACCAACCAAAGTTTTGATGCTTTCAGTCGATTAAACGGCAGCTTTTACAATAAAAACATCTGCATATTAAACATCCCGCCCTTTCCAACTGGTCACTCATAAGCGTAATGAACTGCTACTTGTTGACGTTGTTTGCTAGGAATTCGTCTTTCTTTGAGTGAATGACCATGTCACTAGCGGGGCCAGAGAGTTTGGAATGTCAAGAAGACAAAGGCTGTGCTGGGAATGCAAGTCTGTACAAATATGTTGCTTGTGCATGCCATTCTGGGCTGTGACACAGTATTCTGACCATATGGCATTGATAAAGGTGCTGCCTTGAAGAAGACAACTGTTACTGAGCTATTTCGCCAACAAGCTGAAGTGTTCATCCAGGTCATGGGAGTCCCGACGAAGGTCATTTATTGCAGCAGCATAGAAAACGCTTATATGTTTATACAATAGTAACCCAGACGAAGTAATTGACTTGAGAGGAAGACCATACATTGCAGCCACAAAAATGAGAGTGGACAATCCAATCGGCGTCTCCCTGCGAAAACTGATCTGCCACCAGCTTCAGGGGTTACTTGAGGTTATCAGGTGGAACTGCAATAAGGATTGCAGCTGAAGCAGATGCGCCTGTAAGGATCATGGCCTGGGTTGTTCAAGTGTGTGTGGAGAATGCTAACGACTGAGCTGTGCAAACTCATCAAACCCAGACCTTTAAAAATGACATTTGCGAAGACTGGTATTGGGATTGATAGTGCTGTGAAATATTCCTCAACTTATGGCAGTGTTCATGAGGAATAATAATAAAAGACATCAACTATATGTATGAGAAGTCACTTCCCCTAATAATATGTTACCATGAACCAGAATGTAAAATGAAACTTGACAAGTTATGCGGTCAACTTTGCCTATAATTCGATTATTATTATTTGTTTGATAATTAAATGATATATTAGGATCTGCATAATTATTCTTCTTTCATCAACAACATTTGTCTTGCAAACAATTGTGATGTTTGGCAGATTGTCGTTATATATCTGAACTATTGCTAAACGCGATGTTGGATCTAATTTCACTCTCTCTCTCCTGATTGGCAAGGCTGCATTTTTTTCAACAAAGTACAAACACTATTGAATGTCGGACCTGACACTAGCTACGTGCTTGTGATTATAGAGTGATATCTTTATAAGTTGATGGAACTATTGTCTGTGATTGTCATAGGTTGAAAGAAAATATATCACAGCTTGTCAGTTCCCTTTTGGATAACAATGCTAATGGAAATAATGCCAACTGGCAGGATATTACCATGTATGATTATATACCCTGGTGCTGAACTATCGTTTTGCTATCTACTTTTATGAGCAAATCCATTGGGAATGCAAATGTTTTCACCACCATAGAATAATGTATCCTAGATCATCATGTATTGATTGGATTTCTGGATGATAAACTGTCCTTATTCAGAGACAAACCAATATTTTCTACCTTCTTATATGAAGCATGATGGTGTATCTTTGTTTTAGAAAAAGTCATATCTCCACCAAATAGATTTTGGTAGGCTTTTAGTATGTTGTTCTGGGAACCTATTAGAAATGCATACCAGTGAAAAAAAATTCTGTCGCAATTTGTTTTGGGTCCAGCTAAAAAAACACAGATAGATTGCCTGGACTCTCATGAAAATGGTAAAAAGTTCAGATTTAGAATGACCCCATACATCTGCCATTTTGAATTTCTCCATAAATATTTTCGTGCAAGGGTATTATTTTAGGCTGAGTATAACCTTGATATGATAATGAATGGAATGAGTGTAAGTAATGACCCATTTCTTTCAGGCTTAGCACCAAGTACAAGCTTTTCTTATAGGAGCAAGAGACCGGAAAACACTGAAATTTCGCGAAAAATATCTCAAATTTCAACTTGAAATTTAAGATATTTCCCATGCATATGGGAGTGTAGACTTTTAGTATGTTATTCTGGGGACCTTTCTGAAATGCATAGCAGTGAAATAAATTCTGTTGCAATTTGTGGTGGGTTAACCCCAAAAATGCGCTAGATTTCCTGGATTACTATTGGGATACTAACCTGGACATGGTGATACCTTGTATTGGCTGATCTTTCCCTGGTTCTACCTGAACACTGAGATAGGGCATGTTCCCTCCTGACCCCAGACTCACATCCCCAGCCAAGCTGTATTACCTAATCTAACTATTGAAGAAAGACTAACCTGGACATGGTGATACCTTGTATTGGCTGACCTCTCCCTGGTTCTACCTGAACACTGAGACCGGGCATGTTCCCTTCTGACCCCAGACTCACATCCCCAGCCAAGCTGTATTACCTAATCTAACTATTGAAGAAAGACTAACCTGGACATGGTGATACCTTGTATTGGCTGATCTTTCCCTGGTTCTACCTGAACACTGAGACCGGGCATGTTCCCTTCTGACCCCAGACTCACATCCCCAGCCAAGCTGTATTACCTAATCTAACTATTGAAGAAAGACTAACCTGGACATGGTGATACCTTGTATTGGCTGATCTTTCCCTGGTTCTACCTGAACACTGAGACCGGGCATGTTCCCTTCTGACCCCAGACTCACATCCCCAGCCAAGCTGTATTACCTAATCTAACTATTGAAGAAAGACTAACCTGGACATGGTGATACCTTGTATTGGCTGATCTTTCCCTGGTTCTACCTGAACACTGAGATAGGGCATGTTCCCTCCTGACCCCAGACTCACATCCCCAGCCAAGCTGTATTACCTAATCTAACTATTGAAGAAAGACTAACCTGGACATGGTGATACCTTGTATTGGCTGACCTCTCCCTGGTTCTACCTGAACACTGAGACCGGGCATGTTCCCTCCTGACCCCAGACTCGCATCCCCAGCCAAGCTGTATTACCTAATCTAACTATTGAAGAAAGACTAACCTGGACATGGTGATACCTTGTATTGGCTGACCTCTCCCTGGTTCTACCTGAACACTGAGACCGGGCATGTTCCCTCCTGACCCCAGACTCACATCCCCAGCCAAGCTGTATTAACTAATCTAACTATTGAAGAAAGACTAACCTGGACATGGTGATACCTTGTATTGGCTGACCTCTCCCTGGTTCTACCTGAACACTGAGACCGGGCATGTTCCCTTCTGACCCCAGACTCACATCCCCAGCCAAGCTGTATTACCTAATCTAACTATTGAAGAAAGACTAACCTGGACATGGTGATACCTTGTATTGGCTGACCTCTCCCTGGTTCTACCTGAACACTGAGACCGGGCGTGCTCTCCCCCGACCCCTGACTGGCATCACCAGCTGAGCTGTGACGAGTACGATAACATGGAGTGTTCATACTGGTCATAGGACGAGGTCGCAGAAAATATGGCGAGTCTGGTTTTGTCAGGTCCCGAGGGCGGTTAAAATGCTCGCCATCTTTATCTTCCAAGGAGTCATCAAGAATGCTGTCCTCTATTTCACACAAAATAAAGACAATTGGAGTGTTATTAAATGATCTCTTCTATTTAAAATATAATAAAGTGAAGTTTTTATTAAATGCTGTCCTCTAATTCAAATATAATGCAGACTAGCAGGTATGTATTGAATGCTGTCCCATATTCCAAATATAATATGGACAAGATGAGTGTTGAATGTCCTATATTCCTTGATACGCCCATTCCCCATTAATAGAAAGAAGTGGAGTGTTTAATAAACTATGTTCTATATTCCAAATATAATACAGACAAATGGTGTGTTTAATCAATGATGTTCCCATGGCCTAGGTAAATTCTAGTACTCTGTGGTACATTCTGTCCATAATTTGGCTTTCAAAATAACCTAGAACCTGAGTAGTTCTATCATCATATACATGTATGTATGTCCAAAATATTATGAAAATAAAAACCAGACGCTACTGAAAAAATTAATCTGACAATGAGATTGTGATAAAAAAGGCTAGGAGTTGAAAAATATCCAGCACACCTGATCCATGTGCATTAATTTGAGTTTACAATGTCATGATGATGGGGTGGTTTACAGTCTCATGATGGGGTGGTTTACAATCTCATGATGATGGGGTGGTTTGCAGTCTCATGATGATGGGGTGGTTTGCAATCTCATGATGATGGGGCGGTTTACAATCTCATGATGATGGGGTGGTTTACAATCTCATGATGATGGGGTGGTTTACAATCTCATGATGATGGGGCGGTTTACAATCTCATGATGATGGGGCGGTTTACAATCTCATGATGATGGGGCGGTTTACAATCTCATGATGATGGGGCGGTTTACAATCTCATGATGATGGGGCGGTTTACAATCTCATGATGATGGGGCGGTTTACAATCTCATGACGATGGGGCGGTTTACAATCTCCGTGACGATGGGGTGGTTTACAATCTCGTGAAGATGGGGTGGTTTACAATCTCATGATGATGGGGTGGTTTACAATCTCATGATGATGGGGTGGTTTACAATCTCATGATGATGGGGTGGTTTACAATCTCATGATGATGGGGTGGTTTACAATCTCATGATGATGGGGTGGTTTACAATCTCATGATGATGGGGTGGTTTACAATGTCATGATGATGGGGTGGCTTACAATCTCATAATGATGGGGTGGTTTACAATCTCATGATGATGGGGTGCTTGGCTAAGATGTTGATGTTATACACACCTGATGATGAGCCTCCCTTGATCTGTGAGAGAAAACTGGGTTGGTGATCTCCAAGCAGGGCTGTTCCTGCTTTGTCCAACTCTTGTTTATACTCTCTCACCTGTCTTTCTGCATGTGAGAGCTGAACTTCTAGTGACTGCACCTCATGACCTAAAAATGTATTCAATTATATTCATTTCGTAGTAAACCGTAATACATACAAGATCTGGCGTCCAAATATGGTACCGCAATGGAGCCAAATATGTGTCAGAGCCTTTGTGAACAAAATGCAAAATGCATTGAAGCAACAGGAACCTGAACCCACCCAACCACCCGCTGGCAGTTTATAATATATATGTCAATTTTGAGCATGATTGACCTGATGGTTGTCAATTTCTAGCGATCAGAAATTTATGGAAAATCCGTCACCAGAAATCTGTCAATTCGCAAATTTGGGCGAATCACATTTGAGAATAGCGCAAAAACTATTGGAGCTACGTTGAAACTTGGTTGGCATACTTCCAAAAGAGCTGCCCCTGGAGAATATAATGCAACAAACTACAAGGCTGTGCCTCTTGTAGTTCCGGAGTTATTGCCCCTACAAGATGTGTTCAGTTTCTGACGAAATTCAAGATGATGGCCAAACCAGGTGACACCGGGCAAACCCAATCCATCGATCATGTGTACCAAGTTTCGCGTCGATCGCGGTTCCAGAGGAGAAGAGCTTAACAGGTTTTGAGGTCAATTCAAGATGGCTGCCAAGGGTTTTGACCAATTGTCATCAATATGCATGAGAGCCCATGTGGTCCAATCACCATGTGAAGTTTCAGCTCCACGTTGAGATGGTGTTGACGGCACAAATCACACAAAATGTGGTGGAAGAAAAACGAAGAAGAATAATAATAATAATACCAAAAACAATAGGTGACCTGCCATACAGCTTGGGCCCCAAAAAAACATCTATAACAATGAAATGAGAACATAGGCGGAAATCTTACAGAGTTTTTTGTTGTTATTCTCCTCCTCTTGCAGTTTCATCTGAAGGGGGGTAACTCTGTGCTCCAATTCTTCAAATTTCTCGCGATATTTCTCCCCCTTTGCCCTCTCTGTTTCCAGGTCTTTTTTCTCCATATTCAGCTGGTTCTCCTGCCACTCACATTGAGCTGTCAACTTCTTCACCAGCTCCTCAACTCTAACCTTCTCATCTTTCATCAGTGTTAACTGTGTCTCTGACTGTGACAGTAATTTAACAACACAATATACAGTTTTGGCCGCACAAAATAATTAAATGTTTCTGAGGGGGAGGTGGTTATTTCACTTTATCCCACCAATTTCCAAAAATGTCAAATTCCCGATCCAATAAGAAAACCATAACCATGATAATCGGACACGGAAACCATCTACAGGTAAAAAACAGCAGATTCATTATTCTATAATTCGGTTTCACTTATGGTCTTACTTTTGCTTAGTTTATAAGTTGCACAAACTGAGCAATATTGGGACAAGTTTGAAAATTGAAGAGTCTCTCTCAGGGCTGAACAGAGACTATCATGAATCATTCGTAGGTTTACCAGGAAACAGTTCCAGTTAAAAATAATTGAATATGTCAAATAGAACATATAATGGCAGTCTGTCTGAAAGGTCATGTTATCGTCACCACTAAAATTCTCTCGACAATGTTATTGAACTTTGCATAAAGGGGCGAGTGAATGCATGATTCAGTATTGCTTTCTATCATTTTCCAGTCACGACGTTTGGGTCCTATTCTTTTTCACACTCGGGAACCCATGGGAGCCCCAGTCAGTGCTATTCACGTTTTAATGTCTGTGACCTTGAATGCCTCTCCCAGAAAAGAAATCTGTCTGTTCCGCTTGTTCACAGAACAAGTCCGCCATCAAGTGATTGATCATATTTAAATAATTAAAGCCATCACATTGGTGTATTCAATCAAACAGTGTCACTCTCCAACTATGGAGCTCGAATGTTAGCTCAGTATATAATATCAAATATGAGATACAGACAGTCATCCCGCTATGTTAGCTCAGTATATAATATCAAATATGAGATACAGACAGTCATCCCGCTATGTTAGCTCAGTATATAATATCAAATATGAGATACAGACAGTCATCCCGCTATGTTAGCTCAGTATATAATATCAAATATGAGATACAGACAGTCATCCCACTAATCATTCAATCCCCCTATTCAAATTCAATCACCCCAAATTTTGGGAATGAAATTCAATCGGTGGTTCTAATACATTCGATCACCATCTAGAATCGTTGAAATGATGAAGAAATGATTTTGAACCATTTTGTCAACTGTTCTAATAAATTTGAGTGATTTTATGGTGGGAAATTTCACTTTCTGTGATTGAATTATGAGAGGGATTGTCTAGGTGAGAGGGATTGTCTAGGTGAGGGATTGTCTAGGTGAGAGGGATTGTCTAGGTGAGGGATTGTCTAGGTGAGAGGGATTGTCTAGGTGAGGGATTGTCTAGGTGAGAGGGGTTGTCTAGGTGAGAGGGATTGTCTAGGTGAGGGATTGTCTAGGTGAGAGGGATTGTCTAGGTGAGGGATTGTCTAGGTTAGAGGGATTGTCTAGGTGAGAGGGATTGTCTAGGTGAGAGGGATTGTCTAGGTGAGGGATTGTCTAGGTGAGAGGGATTGTCTAGGTGAGGGATTGTCTGGGTGAGAGGGATTGTCTAGGTGAGGGATTGTCTAGGTGAGGGATTGTCTAGGTGAGAGGGATTGTCTAGGTGAGAGGGATTGTCTAGGTGAGAGGGATTGTCTAGGTGAGAGGGATTGTCTAGGTTAGAGGGATTGTCTAGGTGAGGGGATTAGGTGAGGGATTGTCTAGGTGAGGGATTGTCTAGGTGAGGGATTGTCTAGGTTAGAGGGATTGTCTAGGTGAGAGGGATTGTCTAGGTGAGAGGGATTGTCTAGGTGAGAGGGATTGTCTAGGTGAGGGATTGTCTAGGTGAGAGGGATTGTCTAGGTGAGGGATTGTCTAGGTTAGAGGGATTGTCTAGGTGAGAGGGATTGTCTAGGTGAGGGATTGTCTAGGTGAGAGGGATTGTCTAGGTTAGAGGGATTGTCTAGGTGAGAGGGATTGTCTAGGTGAGGGTCCAATGTTTTGCAATTACGATTATTAACCCCCTGGCTATCCTTGTCATCGTTTTCAGTCATACACATTATTATGAGGACAAACCTTCAGGCGAGCCTTATTGGAAGACAGGAACTCTTCCTTCAGCTGTTTCTCTCGGTCAGCCCGACTTCTTTTCATTTCTTCTAGTTCCGTCTTGTACTTCATCTCTGTTTGCTGACATTTCCTCTCCAGATCCTGCATCTGTGATGAATCGACGGCAAGTTACAGATCAATGTATTCATTCCACTGATATACCAACATGTGGTTTCATGTCACTGCTGATGAAGTAATTGGGGCAGTCGTAATGTTAGCCACTCTCAGCTATTTAACATATCCAAGACATTTGATGCAAACACCTTACCATGCTTGATTACCCGCTGTGAAGACACCTCTGTCTTACTTACATTGATTACCTACTTCATGAAAATCTTTGACTTGTATTGATTACCTGCTATGTAAAACTCTTTGACTTACATTATCTGCTGCATAAACATATCTGAATGACCTATATTATCTGCTGTGTAAACATATCTGAATGACATATTGATTACCTGCTGTATAAACATATCTGAATGACTTACATTGATTATCTGCTGTGTAAACATATCTGAATGGCTTACATTGATTATCTGCTGCATAAACATATCTCAACGACTTACATTGATTAAATGCTGTATAAAACATATCTGAACGACTAATATTGATTATCGGCTGTGTAAACATATCTGAATGACTTACATAGATTATCTGCTGTATAAGTCACTCTCAGCTATTTAACATATCCAAGACATTTGATGCAAACACCTTACCATGATTGATTACCTGCTGTGAAGACACCTCTGTCTTACTTACATTGATTACCTACTTCATGAAAATCTTTGACTTATATTGATTACCTGCTATGTAAAACCTGCTGTATAAACATATCTCAATGACTTACATTGATTATATGCTGTGTAAACATATCTGAACGACTTACATTGATTATCTGCGTATAAACATATCTGAACGACTTACATTGATTATCTGCTGTATAAACATATCTCAATGACTTACATTGATTATCTGCTGTATAAACACATCTCAATGACTTACATTGATTATATGCTGTGTAAACATATCTGAACAACTTACATTATATGCTGTATAAACATATCTCAATGACTTACATTGATTATATGCTGTGTAAACATATCTGAACTTACATTATCTGCTGTATAAACATATCTGAATGACTTTCATTGATTATCTGCTGTATAAACATATCTGAACGACTTACATTGATTATCTGCTGTATAAACATATCTCAATGACTTACATTGATTATATGCTGTGTAAACATATCTGAACAACTTACATTATATGCTGTATAAACATATCTGAACTTACATTATCTGCTGTATAAACATATCTGAATGACTTACACTGATTATATGCTGTATAAACATATCTGAATGGCTTAGATTGCTTATATGCTGTATAAACATGTCTGAATGACTTACATTGATTATAAACATATCTGAACGACTTACATTATCTGCTGTATAAACATATCTGAATGACTTACATTGATTATATGCTGTGTAAACATATCTGAACAACTTACATTATATGCTGTATAAACATATCTGAATGACTTACACTGATTATATGCTGTATAAACATATCTGAATGGCTTAGATTACTTATATGCTGTATAAACATGTCTGAATGACTTACATTGATTATAAACATATCTGAACGACTTACATTATCTGCTATATAAACATATCTGAACGACTTACATTGATTATCTGCTGTGTAAACATATCTGAATGGCTTACATTGATTATATGCTGTATAAATAAATCTAAATGGCTTAGACTGATTATCCGAGCTGTATAAAACATATCTGAATGACTTGCATTGATTATCTGCTGTATAAACATATCTGAATGACTTACATTGATTATCTGCTGTGTAAACATATCTGAATGGCTTACATTGATTATCTGCTGTATAAACATATCTCAACGACTTACATTGATTATCTGCTGTATAAACATATCTCAATGACTTACATTGATTATATGCTGTGTAAACATATCTGAACGACTTACATTGATTATCTGCTGTATAACATATCTGAATGACTTACATTATCTGCTGTATAAACATGTCTGAATGACTTACATTGATTATCTGCTGTATAAACATATCTGAACGACTTACATTGATTATCTGCTGTATAAACATATCTGAATGACTTACATTGATTATCTGCTGTATAAACACATCTCAATGACTTACATTGATTATATGCTGTGTAAACATATCTGAACAACTTACATTATATGCTGTATAAACATATCTCAATGACTTACATTGATTATATGCGGTGTAAACATATCTGAACTTACATTATCTGCTGTATAAACATATCTGAATGACTTACATTGATTATCTGCTGTATAAACATATCTGAACGACTTACATTATCTGCTGTATAAACATATCTCAATGACTTACGGTAAGCGATCCAAATATTCGATCGCCGGAAGTGATTTTTTAGTCCCAAAATGGATGCTTGATCGTAAAAATTGGATCGTACGCCCCTCTGCAATGACGAGAAAAACCGGCTCGATCGAAAACATTAGATCGCGGAAGTGAGAGAAAAGCACGATATATCCGATTATCTCCCCTAGTTCACAACGTAAAAATTGCCGCGATAATTATAGTCATTGCATTGTACATTAATAAGATAAATTTGTTTATAAGAAATCTGATTCACCCATAGCCCTACATAACGTAATACATTATTTTTTGGAAGAAAACGAGATGAACTATATAATATTAAACTTCGACAAAGAAATTTCACCATACTGATTTGGTTTTATTAAAAGTCCGATGTGACAAAATATCATAAAGAATGATACATTAATCGGGTGAACAATTTGGTGAATTAAGCTCCTTAAAATGTTCGTAATTTGAAGAAATTTGATAGACGAATAAGGACTTCGTTATGATATCAACCCACACATTATTATATTACGTATTTGTGTATGACATTTATATAACAAATTTGATATATGGCATTCGACGGATGTTGATCGCGAATGTTAACCTATTGTCAACCGTATATGCTAAACCCCTACCTGACCCCTATTGTCCTGTCTGACCTGCTCTGTGTATCCCACGTGGACCGTCTGCTCAGGAGGCCCAGAAAGGGGGAGAGCTCAAAGTCGGTTGCCGTTCTCGGGTATATCAAGTTGTAAGGTGTGTGCTTCATTGCATCAGATTTCTTCACCGCTACTAATTCACATCGCACGGCGTAATAGTATAACCCCTCAGAGCCCCTTGATTTCTAACTGAAATCCAAGCCTTGACAGGCTCTCCTTTGATATTTAAATTGTCAATGGCTACATTGTTTTGAGTCCGGACTCCTCTCATCATTCAGTGTAACAATCTGTGTTCACATTTACCTGGAGGTGTGTTTAGTTTATTTTTAGCATGTCCAGCTGTGAATTTCCTGTACAGCATATTTGTTTTAATAGTCTTGCCACGCTTCACAGCTTGTCCTCCAGAGAAAACTACATCAAATGGAAGAACCCAAAGTCAGGATAGGGGTGTGCGGGATGGTTAGGTTACCAGCAGAGGGAATTCCACTGTAGTACTCCCTGTTAAATCAAGATAGAAGGGTCCAATACTATAGGCCACAGAGGGAATCTGGACTGCATGAAATTTAGAGTGAAACAGGCAAGGCCACATAAGAGTCACGTGCAGCATACAAGTTTCACCCAGACTAGAAATGACACTTATTCATATGCAAATGAGATCGTGTGTAAACAACACAGAACTGACTGCCTGGGGAATACCTTGCCCCTTCTGAAGCGCTATTCACCAGCAAGAGGCAATTGAAGGGGGTTTTGGTGTTAATGTGTGGAGCCTGTTTGTTCCGTATATAATTTTCACAACACCCTCATTCAAACTTGTTCTATCTTGGCTTTGAAGGCTTTTATCGGAAGAAAAGGAATGGAATATCTTATGTAGCATTGTGATCTTTCACGAGCGCTGAATTGAAAGGTCGACAACAGCATTTTTATCGAACCGGCCGGTATCAACGGCGGATTTTGGATAGCCAGCGAAAATGACTTGAAACAAAAGAAGCCAACACACGTATTTTCTTATAGAAACAAAGATCAATTAACAGCTCTCTATTTTACAACATTCAACAATTTCAGATAATTTAACATAATATCTCCAGGTGGCGACAAAACACTGAAGCCGTGACGGGGGATAAGTAGGCCCCTAACAGAGAAACATTTCTATCATTATCCTTCCATATATCATCCGTTTATTAAACAAAATCGCAGACATCGGACCCTTAGTTAAACAGTGATGTATTTAGTAATCTGAGTTGCAGGTCTAGAAAGAATACCTACAGGTCTACTATCCTAGCACTTCAGGCCGGGGGTCTGGGGCCCGCCTAGGGCCCCAGCCGCTAGAGCTCCTAGACGCTCTCTCCTGCATTCTAAGCCATTTCTGGGCATTAAATTTGACTTCGCAACATGCTATATTTCAGTATGTTCTAACTATTAATCAGTAAAATGTTACAAATTTTTTTCACCAAAATTTTTAACATTGTGTTGTTGTTGTTGTGTTGTCGTAAATTCGCTCGAGTTTTGACGAGTTTTCGCGTCTAAATGCTTGAAATGAAACATGTGGGGCCCGGCGTGTCACTTGGGTCAGCTATGGAATCGTCTATTGTCTCCGCTCCCCTCTAGAGGAGGTTTTGGGTCAGGTTCATTTCATGTTGATGCTGGCGAAAGGGGGAGACGGGCTATTAAGATTCCTGGTAAATTTAAACTGACTGCCAGACTGTTGTTGTATCTATAAAAGTTTATCTGAAAAGACTTCTACTTTCTACAAACAGCCATCTACTTTAAAATATAATGAAACCCCTGATGCCAGTCGTTTTGGCCGATCAGTGATATTGAAAATACTAAGTTTCGTAGGACCACGGAAGCTGGCGAGAGCGATGCATGTTGAAAGGCACGTCTCATCAGTCGTCGCATCTTCATCCCGGTACAGGTCCCCATGACGACAGGGAATTCCGGAACGGGCAAAGACAGCAAGGACTTCTGATTGGATGATATTCGGATTACATCGCGAGTATAACGAAAGTCGGGCGCGGTTGGAAGTACAGTAAATGCCGACTGGATTCTATTGATTTCCCTTATATTTCGTGCTATGGGAGCTTTACTGAATAATAAATCTTATTTTGTAAACACCAGGTAACGTAAGTTTTTACCCATTTTACCGCGAAAAACACAGGGCGGAAAATAATATGGGCCGATTTTATTTTTTGGCTGTTGAAAAAGTTGCCGGTCTAACGTGAAAAGTTGCCGGGGAAAAAGACCGGCGACCGGCACCTAAATACATCAGTGGTTAAAGAACAAATCGGCAACCATTTAATTCCCGCAGTGAGCGGCTATTGGTCTCAGCATAATTTTTCACAATATTTGCAAGACCGTCACACGTTCGTTTCTTGAATTCGCAAAAAGAATATGTCTATCGTTTTTAATATAATAGAAATAATTTGACACTCGCGCAACTATTATGTTTTACACGAAGTTGTTTTTATTTACCATTCAGGAATATATATGCTGTTTAGATTTGGTTTAGGTCACATTAACAACTCCATTTTGCGTATGCGTCGATACTGCCGATCTCGCGCATAATGTTGCGTATCTGTTCATATTCATTCTAGCTATTGCCGACCGTGTACGATCGAATTTAAGTTAGATCGTCTCATTTTAGAATTTGTGGGTGATTGTAAATCAGTTAGAATATCCGATCGTAAATCTCCCGAAAAAATGGGGTCGATCGTAAATCGAAAGATGATCGTATATATGGATCGCTTACCGTACATTGATTATATGCTGTGTAAACATATCTGAACAACTTACATTATATGCTATATAAACATATCTGAACTTACATTATCTGCTGTATAAACATATCTGAATGACTTACATTGATTATATGCTGTATAAACATATCTGAATGACTTACATTGATTATATGCTGTATAAACATATCTGAACGACTTACATTGATTATCTGCTGTATAAACATATCTGAATGACTTGCATTGATTATATGCTGTATAAACATATCTGAATGACTTGCATTGATTATCTGCTGTATAAACATATCTGAACGACTTACATTGATTATCTGCTGTGTAAACATATCTGAATGGCTTACGTTGATTATATGCTGTATAAACATATCTGAATGGCTTAGATTGATTATCTGAGCTGTATAAAACATATCTGAATGACTTGCATTGATTATCTGCTGTATAAACGTATCTCAACGACTTACATTGATTATATGCTGTGTAAACATATCTGAATGGCTTACATTGATTATCTGCGTATAAAACATATCTGAACGACTTACATTGATTATCTGCTGTATAAACGTATCTCAATGACTTACATTGATTATATGCTGTGTAAACATATCTGAACAACTTACATTATCTGCTGTATAAATGTATCTGAATGACTTACATTGATTATCTGCTGTATAAGCATATCTGAATGACTTGTATTGATAACCTGCTGTGTGAACATCTCTGACTATCTCCTACTGATTACCTGCTGTATAAACTTCTCTGATTACCTGGTCTTTAAACATCTCTGATTGACTTACATTGATTACCTGCTTGATTGCCTGCTCTGTAAACATCTCTGACTGATTTATATTGATTACCTGGTCTGTAAACATCTCTGACTGATTTATATTGATTGCCTGGTCTGTAAACATCTCTGACTGATTTATATTGATTACCTGGTCTGTAAACATCTCTGATTGACTTATATTGATTACCTGGTCTGTAAACATCTCTGACTGACTTATATTGATTGCCTGGTCTATAAACATCTCTGACTGACTTAATATTGATTACCTGGTCTGTAAACATCTCCGACTGACTTATATTGATTGCCTGGTCTGTAAACATCTCTGACTTATATTGATTGCGTGGTCTGTAAACATCTGACCGACTTAATATTGATTACCTGTCGTGTGAACATCTCCGACTAACTCATATTGATTACCTGTAGTTTTTACATCTCTGACTTGTATTGATTACCTGATTTGCAAACAGCTCTGACTAACTTATACTGATTACTCTAACTCACATTGATTACCTGGTCTGTAAAGTCTCTGACTGACTTATATTTATTGTCTGGTCTGCAAACATCTCTGACTGACTTATATTGATTGCCTGGTCTGCAAACATCTCTGACCGACTTATATTGATTGCCTGGTCTGTAAACATCTCTGACTGACTTAATATTGATTACCTGCTGTATAAACATCTCTGACTGACTTATATTGATTGCCTGGTCTGTAAACATCTCTGACTGACTTAATATTGATTACCTGGTCTGTAAACATCTCTGACTGACTTAATATTGATTACCTGGTCTACAAACATCTCTGACTGACTTAATATTGATTACCTGCATGCAGTATAAACATCTCCGACTGACTTAATATTGATTACCTGGTCTGTAAACATCTCTGACTGAGTTAATATTGATTACCTGCTGTATAAACATCTCTGACTGACTTATATTGATTGCCTGGTCTGTAAACATCTCTGACTGACTTAATATTGATTACCTGGTCTGTAAACATCTCTGACTGACTTAATATTGATTACCTGGTCTACAAACATCTCTGACTGACTTAATATTGATTACCTGCATGCAGTATAAACATCTCCGACTGACTTAATATTGATTACCTGGTCTGTAAACATCTCTGACTGACTTAATATTGATTACCTGGTCTGTAAACATCTCTGACTGACTTAATATTGATTACCTGGTCTACAAACATCTCTGACTGACTTAATATGGATTACCTGCTGTATAAACATCTCTGGCTGACTTAATATTGATTACCTGCTGTATAAACATCTCTGACTCACTTATATTGATTACCTGGTCTGTAAACATTTCTGACTGACTTAATATTGATTACCTGGTCTACAAACATCTCTGACTGACTTAATATTGATTACCTGGTGTGTAAACATCTCTGACTGATGCTCCATCTCATGTTTCTTCTCATCCAGTTGAGATCCTAACATGGTGTTCCAGTCACTGGCCTGCTTCATCTCCCTCTGCCGGGTTTCAGACAGTTTCTTGTCGCGGACCACCTGCTGTTGAATGCGACTTTCTTGCGCCTTACACAGCACCGACAACTCCTCAAACTGACTGGTTTTGGCTGTCAACTTATGCACCTCCTCCTATCATAACAAAAACGGTTACATATCAGCAAATTACAAACCTGGACAATTGGATTATTCTGGACTTGCAAACATCTCCAGAGTGAGCCATCATGTGATCTGGTCAACTCCATTCTCTGTTTATCTCCAATTTTACAGAATAAATCAGACAAACATCAGCAGGTGTCTCACTTTCTTCTTAACTACATTTTGAAGAGTATCAACAGTTAGAGGATATTTCTGAAGGTGACAGGATTTTTTGGTGGAATGCTTTACTTTATCAAAGTCACCAATGACTGTACATATATGATAAGAATATTTCTGAAGGTTACTGGATTCTTTGGTGGAATGCTTCCTTTACCAAAGTCACCAATGACTGTACATATATCATGAGAATATTTCTGAAGGTGACAGGATTCTTTGGTGGAATGCCTCCTTTACCAAAGTCACCAATGACTACATATATGATGAGAATATTTCTGAAGGTTACTGGATTCTTTGGTGGAATGCTTTACTTTATCAAAGTCACCAATGACTGTACATATATGATAAGAATATTTCTGAAGGTTACTGGATTCTTTGGTGGAATGCTTCCTTTACCAAAGTCACCAATGACTGTACATATATCATGAGAATATTTCTGAAGGTGACAGGATTCTTTGGTGGAATGCCTCCTTTACCAAAGTCAGCAATGAATGTTCATATATGATGAGGGGGCTGCAAAATTAGCCTTAACACTGGATGTACAAATTTCAATTTCAACAAAAAATAATTATGTTTAGAAAAAAAGGTATTTTCTGTAGTAAGAGTAACAAAATAGATGAACAGACTTTGTTTTGCAACAGGGGTTAGGCAGATAACTGAAAGGGTTATGCAGATTACAAGTTGTCTTCACCCATCTATCAGTAAACAATGGCTATGAAAACAGTCCGTGAATAGTCACTCATGTATAAGAAACCAGTCCAGAAGACGAGAGTGAGACTATTAAATGCAGCGGTCAGAATGATTCAACATCTACCCAAACTCTGTCAGAACTATTTAGCGACTGTCTACTCACCTGCAGTGATGTCTGATCAGACAGGAGTGTTTGCATCTCTTGGGTCATGTGATGTATGCGCTGTTCATATTTCTGTTTCTCTTGAACCAGCTCTTGTTTGGTCAGTTCTAGCTCCTCATGACTGGTTTGTACATCATGTAAACGTTGTTCATAAGACAATCTCTCGGCCTCTAGTTCCCCACGAACTTCATCCAGCTTCACCTTGTAATTGCTCTCAGCAGTGTTCAACAGTTGCAAAGCTTGTTGCACTTTATCTTCATAAACAACTTTATCAGACAATCGCCGAGATTCCATTTCCTCCATTCGACTCTCATACATGTCCACTAACTCCTGCTTCTCTGTCTCCATTTTAGTTTTTCTTTCATCATATTTTGCTACAAAACAAGCCAATTTTCCATCCAAGAACGATGCTTTCTCCTCCATGTCCTTCTCATATTTCTTTTTCTGGCGATTGATTTTGGTTTGAAGTTGTAAAATTTGCTCATCTCTCTCTTCAAGAAGTTGTCGCATTCGATTCTGCTCTTGGGATTTTTCTTGTAGTTCTTCTATGACAGAATCGTGTATCTCCTGCAGTTCTTTATTATTGTCAGATAAAGTATGAATTTCTTCCATCATGGTAGATCTCTCATGGACATTTTGCTCTTTTTCTGTCTGCCAGTTTTCCTCAATTTCTGTCTGTTTTGCTTTGGCTTCTTCAAGTTTCCTAGCATACTCTTCAGTAAGGAGGACTTCCTTGGTGATGAAATCCTTATCCATTTGTTGGATGCACTGTTTGTGAGATTCTTCTGCTGATGCTGCTCTCTGTTTCAACTCTTCAATCTCTGCTAATTTATTTTCTACATATAACTTATGCTTTGCTTTCATTTCATTCACTTTTTCCTGGTTTTCTAGTTCTATGGCAGCCATTTTGAATCTGTACTCTTCATCTTGGGCAGCCATGTTGGATATGTACTCCTCTTTTGTAACTATGTTGTTTTGATATTCCAGTTCCATGCAATTCATCTTGGACAGATACTCCTGTGCCTTGGTCACCAAGTTGGATTGATACTCTTGTTCCTTGGTGACCAATTCAGATTGGTACTCCTGTTCCTTGATGACCAATTCAGATTGGTACTCCTGTTCCTTGGTGACCAATTCAGATTGGTACTCCTGTTCCTTGGAGGCCATGGTGGATTGATACTCCTGTTCCTTGGAGGCCATGTTGAATTGATACTCCTGTTCCTTGGTGGCCATGTTGGATTGATACTCCTGTTCCTTGGTGACCAATTCAGATTGGTACTCTTGTTCTTTGGAGGCCATGTTGGATTGATACTCCTGTTCCTTGGAGGCCATGTTGAATTGATACTCCTGTTCCTTGGTGGCCATGTTGGATTGATACTCCTGTTCCTTTGTGACTAAGCTAGATTGATACTCTTGTTCCTTGGATGCCATGTTGGATTGATACTCCTGTTCCTTGGTGGCCATGTTAGATTGATACTCGTGTTCCTTGGTGGCCATGTTGGATTGATACTCCTGTTCCTTTGTGGCTAAGCTAGATTGATACTCTTGTTCCTTGGATGCCATGTTGGATTGATACTCCTGTTCCTTGGTGGCCATGTTGGATTGATACTCCTGTTCCTTTGTGGCTAAGCTAGATTGATACTCCTGTTCCTTTGTGGCTAAGCTAGATTGATACTCTTGTTCCTTGGAGGCCATGTTGGATTGATACTCCTGTTCCCTGGAGGCCATGTTGGTTTGGTACTCCTGTTCCTTGGCTGCTATAATTGTTCCATGTTCCTCCACTAGACGTAACATCTCATCAGTAATCTGAGAATGAACTTGTCTAAGTTCTCTCACCTCTTTCTCACATTTCTGTCCAATTTCCTCACACTCTAGTTGATGGTTCTTCTCCACAACCTCCAGTTGCTGCCTGTGCTCACCATGGAGGTGCTTGACCATAGATTCCATCTCCGCCTTCAGTTCACTAATCCTTACTTCACATACCATTTTCTGTTCTTTAATGTTCATATTACACTGGTCTTTAACCTGAAGGATCTGTGTATCTGAAGCTGATCTGACTGCCTCCAGGGTTCCCTCTGTATTCCTCAAAGTTTCCTGTAAGCTCTCCTGGTAACGAGTGGTTTCTGATAGCCGTCGAGAGTCTTGCTCCTTCATTTCTGCAACAACTTTCTCATGTTCTAATTTTAGTTCAGCTATCCGGTTTTGGAAATCAGTTTCCTTTTCCTGCATGGACTCGGAGGTCCGTGAAAGTTTTTCTGCCAAATGTTCTGCTTGTTTTTTTAATTCAGAATTCAGCTGGGAGATTTCTTGCTGTTTGCCATCTAAAACATTCGACATTTCCACATCCTTCTGACATGCAACAGCCGAACATTTTTCTTCTGCTTCATGCCTTGTTTGCATCAAAAGCTCTTCCAATTGTTTCACAACCTTTCTGTGCTCAGAATCTTTGGACAGAATCAGCTCAGTATGTTGTTGTTGTAACTCCTGAATCTGAAGAGTGTGATTTTCAGCTTTCTCTGCCAGTATTTCTGCATTCACTCTCTTCAATCCTGCCATTTCTTCCTCAAACCAGATTTTTTCTTTTCCAGCATTGTTATTAGACACCATTCTGAAGGTCTCCAGTTTTTCATTGCATTCTTGCTTTTCCAGCATTACTTTGTCTCTCTCTTTCATGACTTCCTGCATCTGCTCCTCTAACTGACTATTGTCACGAGATAGCTGATCATTGCTCGTACTCAGGCTGTCTAGTTCTTCCTGAAGAGTGGTGATAGCTCGCCTCCCCGTTTCTCGTTCTTGCTCCAAATTCAGCTGCAGATCCTCTAACTGAGCCAATGACTGCTCCTGTAATTTACACCTTTCAGACTTTTCGTTTTCCAGCTGAAGTTTCCAGGTGTCGGTCTCAGTCTGCAGATGCTGAGACTGTAATGTAGATTGTTCTCTCAGTAACTGGTTATGTTCAGACATCAGCTGCTCCACTACATCACCATGCTTCTTCTTCAGTTCCTCCACCTGGATTCCATGATTCATTAATGATGATGTAATCTGACTTTCACATGATTCCTTAACATTAGCGATTTCTTCGTCGAATCTGCTTCGTTGATCTGACAACTCTTCCTCTTTGGCCGACACAGTGTTGTACAGTTTATTCTCATACTGTTCAATTTCTTCCTGATGTTTTGCTTCTAATTCTTTGCACTGTACAGTAATACAGTTCAATTGTTCTTCTAATGCAGACAGATCTCTACTTGACTTCTCTTTCTGAATTTCCAGTTCATTGATTTTTGTCACAAACTTTTCTTGCTCATGAGCATTCTCTGTTCTCTCACTTTTTAAGTTCTCCTCTAGAGCTTCAATCTTTCTCTCTCTTTTCTCAATCTCATTTTGAAGAGTTTCAATATTTTGAGAATATTGCCGAGTGAGACTGCACTCTTTGGTTGAGTGCTCTTTTTTCAAAGTTAGCAATGACTGTTCGTATTCATAAGTATGTAACTGAATTTTCTCCTGCTGTAATTTCTCCAACTGTATTTGCTTATTGGACTGCGATGAAAATTTTAACTCGTATTCTTCTTTTAACTTCGTCATCTTATCCTGAAATGCAACTTCTTGCGTATCAATTTCACATATTTTGTCCATTGAAACTTTGTTCAACTTTTCAGAAAAGTCAACCTTCATTAATTCCTGATCTTTTAGGCTAGTTTGTAATTCACTGTTTACAGATTCAATCTGTAATATTAACTCTTCATTCCTTAACTTCACAGAGTTCACTTCCTGTTGTAATTTGGATACCTCTTGACTGCATTGTTCCTTTACATGTTCTAGAGCTAGAGTCATATCATTCAGCCGAGTGTTTAACTCCTTCTCAAGCCTTGTTTTATCACCAAACAAGTTCTCCACCTGAACTTCAAACTCCTCAATTTGTTTGCGCCTTGCCTCTGCCACAGCGTTCAGTTCTGAACATCTCTGAGAACAATCCTCTTTGAGTTGGTTTTCCTTTTTTGAGTATTCTGCCACCAACTCTTTTTGAACTTCTTCAGAATTTTGCTTCATTACACAAATATCCTCCATTGTTACCTGTTCACGTTTCAACATATCTTCGATTTCCTTGGACTTTTCTTTCAATTTCCGTTCATAAACTTCTCTCTCCTGCTTGATAATGCCTTCATGTATCTCATCTTTCAAAACCATGTTTGCTTTATGTTCTTGTTCGCTATCTAGAATCAATGACTGATACTCTTTTTCTTTTCTTGCTATGGAATTTTCATATTCCTGTTCCTTTGTTGCTACAGACTGCTGAAACTCCTGTTCCTTTGTTGCTACAAATTGCTGAAACTCCTGTTCCTTTGTTGCTACAGACTGCTGAAATTCCTGTTCCTTTGCAAGTAAGGAGTCTTGGTATTCCTGTTTCTGATTGGACAATGAGTACTGATATTCCTGCTCCTTAGTGGATAAGAAGTTATTATACTCATGCTCCTGATTGGACAATGAGTTCTGGTATTCCTGCTTCCGATTGGACAAAGAGTTCTGGTATTCCTGCTCCTTAGTGGCCAGTGTTGACTGAAATTTGACCACGTTGTTACGACCTTCCTCTAAAAGCTTGGATATCCGTGTGTTCTCAGTTTGTAGCCTGTCAATTTCAGTCTCAAATTCCTGTCGGTTTTGTCTGTATTCTTCAGAAAGTTGTGTTTTCTCTTGAAGACTTTTCCCAATTTCTGTTCTCAGTTGATCAAGCTCCATCTCAAGTTCACCGACACGTTTCTGTGTTACGAAGCCCAGGCTCTCCCCTGGCATGTTGTTCCTATCTGCCATTATAAAACAAGAGAATTAGAATTAGTCTATCTGGGGTAGAGGTTAACTTGGAATGGTGCAAGGACTGTCAATTCAGGGTGGAGGTTCCCACTATCTATTTGCTGAGGTTAACTTGAAATGCTTCACTGACTGTCTAATTGGGGAGGAGGTTAACTTGGAATGGTGCAAGGACTGTCAATTCAGGGTGGAGGTTCCCACCATCTATTTGCTGAGGTTAACTTGGAATGGTTCACTGACTGTCTAATTGGGGAGGAGGTTAACTTGGAATGGTGCAAGCTAGACTGTCTATTCAGGGTGGAGGTTCCCACCATCTATTTGCTGAGGTTAACTTGGAATGGTTCACTGACTGTCTAATTGGGGAGGAGGTTAACTTGGAATGGTGCAAGCTAGACTGTCTATTCAGGGTGGAGGTTCCCACCATCTATTTGGGGAGGAGGATAACTTGGAATGGTGCAAGGACTGTCTATTCAGGGTGGAGGTTGCCACTATCTATTTGGGGTAGAGGTTAACTTGGAATGGTGCAAGGACTGTCTATTCAGGGTGGAGGTTGCCACTATCTATTTGGGGTAGAGGTTATTGGAATGGTGCAAGGACTGTCTATTCAGGGTGGAGGTTGCCACTACCTATTTGGGGTAGAGGTTAACTTGGAATGGTGCAAGGACTGTCTATTCAGGGTGGAGGTTGTCACTATCTATTTGGGGTAGAGGTTAACTTGGAATGGTGCAAGGACTGTATATTTGGGGTAGAGGTTCCCACCATCTATTTGGGGAGGAGGTTAACTTGGAATGGTGCAAGGACTGTCTATTCAGGGTGGAGGTTGCCACTATCTATTTGGGGAGGAGGTTAACTTGGAATGGTGCAAGGACGGTCTATTCAGGGTGGAGGTTGCCACTATCTATTTGGGGTAGAGGTTAACTTGGAATGGTGCAAGGACTGTCTATTCAGGGTGGAGGTTGCCACTATCTATTTGGGGTAGAGGTTAACTTGGAATGGTGCAAGGACTGTCTATTCAGGGTGGAGGTTGCCACTATCTATTTGGGGTAGAGGTTAACTTGGAATCGTGCAAGGACTGTCTATTCAGGGTGGAGGTTGCCACTATCTGTTTGGGGTAGAGGTTAACATGGAATGGTGCAAGGACTGTCTATTCAGGGTGGAGGTTGCCACTATCTATTTGGGGTAGAGGTTAACTTGGAATGGTGCAAGGACTGTCTATTCAGGGTGGAGGTTGCCACTATCTATTTGGGGTAGAGGTTAACTTGGAATGGTGCAAGGACTGTCTATTCAGGGTGGAGGTTGCCACTATCTATTTGGGGTAGAGGTTAACTTGGAATGGTGCAAGGACTGTCTATTCAGGGTGGAGGTTGCCACTATCTATTTGGGGTAGAGGTTAACTTGGAATGGTGCAAGGACTGTCTATTCAGGGTGGAGGTTGCCACTATCTATTTGGGGTAGAGGTTAACTTGGAATCGTGCAAGGACTGTCTATTCAGGGTGGAGGTTGCCACTATCTGTTTGGGGTAGAGGTTAACATGGAATGGTGCAAGGACTGTCTATTCAGGGTGGAGGTTGCCACTATCTATTTGGGGTAGAGGTTAACTTGGAATGGGGCAAGGACTGTATATTTGGGGTGGAGGTTCCCACCATCTATTTGGGGAGGAGGTTAACTTGGAATGGTGCAAGGACTGTCTATTCAGGGTGGAGGTTGCCACTATCTATTTGGGGAGGAGGTTAACTTGGAATGGTGCAAGGACGGTCTATTCAGGGTGGAGGTTGCCACTATCTATTTCGAGAGGAGCTTAACTTGGAATGGTGCACTGACTGTCTAATTGGGGAGGAGGTTAACTTGGAATGGTGCAAGGACTGTCTATTCAGGGTGGACGTTGCCACTATCTATTTGGGGTAGAGGTTAACTTGGAATGGTTCAAGGACTGTCTATTCAGGGTGGAGGTTGCCACTATCTATTTGGGGAGGAGGATAACTTGGAATGGTGCAAGGACTGTCTATTCAGGGTGGAGGTTGCCACTATCTATTTGGGGAGGAGGTTAACTTGGAATGGTGCAAGGACTGTCTATTCGGAGTGAAGGTTTACCATTTTGGAAAAGGAAATCTTCATATGTCTCCTTCTGTTGCTTGTAAAGCTCCTGTGTTTCGTTCAGTTGACTCTCCAAACAGCATTTAGCCTCCATCAGATTTTTCACTTCCTCACACCGATGCTCCAGCGAGGATTGTAGGTCAGCCATCCTGATTTCATTCCCACGAACCTGACCCTGGAGGTTCTCACAATCCAGCTTAACTGACTGCAGTACTGAAAGCTGAAAAGTACAAATCCGACCTCATTAATATATTCTGTTTATCGTTGATAAACAGCACCACATATTTACCCACCCACTATAGTTACAGGTACAGATCAGCACAGCTACATGTACTTTTAGAAATTCAAACAGCACTTCTTCACGAAGTCCTCCATATTTCAACACGTACTTCTGTAGGTCTATCTGTGAATGAGCTAATGAATTCAGACATATTGAAACATCAGTAATGGTTCCATAAATAAGTTATACAGTGAAACCTGTGAATATCGACACCTGGCTAAACTTATCAACCTTTAAATACCGACATTATCTTGGGTCCCAGTACTTAAATTTGAGGTATTTTGAATCTTGATAAATCAGAACTTTGTCAAAACTGACACAATAATCTGGTCTCAGGCAGGGTCAGTATACACAGGTTAACTGACACAATAATCTGATCTCAGGCAGGGTCAGTATACACAGGTTAACTGACACAATAATCTGGTCTCAGGCAGGGTCAGTTTACACAGGTTAACGGACACAATAATCTGGTCTCAGGCAGGGTCAGTATACACAGGTTAACTGACACAATAATCTGGTCTCAGGCAGGGTCAGTTTACACAGGTTAACTGACACAATAATCTGGTCTCAGGCAGGGTCAGTATACACAGGTTAACTGGCACAATAATCTGGTCTCAGGCAGGGTCAGTTTACACAGGTTAACTGACACAATAATCTGGTCTCAGGCAGGGTCAGTTTACACAGGTTAACTGACACAATAATCTGGTCTCAGGCAGGGTCAGTTTACACAGGTTAACTGACACAATAATCTGGTCTCAGGTAGGGTCAGTATACACAGGTTAACTGACACAATAATCTGGTCTCAGGCAGGGTCAGTATACACAGGTTAACTGACACAATAATCTGGTCTCAGGCAGGGTCAGTTTACACAGGTTAACTGACACAATAATCTGGTCTCAGGCAGGGTCAGTTTACACAGGTTAACTGACACAATAATCTGGTCTCAGGCAGGGTCAGTATACACAGGTTAACTGGCACAATAATCTGGTCTCAGGCAGGGTCAGTTTACACAGGTTAACTGACACAATAATCTGGTCTCAGGCAGGGTCAGTTTACACAGGTTAACTGACACAATAATCTGGTCTCAGGCAGGGTCAGTTTACACAGGTTAACTGACACAATAATCTGGTCTCAGGCAGGGTCAGTTTACACAGGTTAACTGACACAATAATCTGGTCTCAGGTAGGGTCAGTATACACAGGTTAACTGACACAATAATCTGGTCTCAGGCAGGGTCAGTATACACAGGTTAACTGACACAATAATCTGGTCTCAGGCAGGGTCAGTTTACACAGGTTAACTGACACAATAATCTGGTCTCAGGCAGGGTCAGTTTACACAGGTTAACTGACACAATAATCTGGTCTCAGGCAGGGTCAGTATACACAGGTTAACTGACACAATAATCTGGTCTCAGGCAGGGTCAGTATACACAGGTTTCACTGTACATGTTACTGTATATCTTAATTTTACCATCTCCTCATACACCTTTCAATAATTGATTACGGTATGCCCCCCTCGGCCACATGACCTGCATGAGATAACCGAAAGAGGATGCAGGAATACACGATAGTGTATGTACATCACACTACAGACAATACGTAATACAAGTTTCTAAGTTCTATTTCAAAGTCTGTGTATCTGACCAAAAAAAAAAAAAGTTACTGTATGAACAGGCTTATACATGTACAGGCATGAAATTACATGAATATGATGTACATCGTAAGTATTATTTCTAGGATAATACATTATAACATACGTAAAGTGAGTTAACAAAGGCAGTCTCAGTTCAACTTGAGATAGTAGTGTTTATGTGTGACATACTTACGATACAATTAACAGATCATAAAAGTGTGACAGTCAAATTTCTAACTCACATAATGTGCCGAAAAGTCTTTTTGCCATACTCTAGACCAAAACATGAAATTTGACTTTCTAGAGCCTCATTGTTGGCTGCTACGTTTTTGTCTTTGATCTAGTTAGACTCTGCCTGATTTGTCAAAGATCTATACGAACAGCAGAATGGTGCATATGGCTTCATAATGGTATAAAGTCCAATGAAAAGTTCTACCTATCCCTTTTTTCAAAATTACTACGAATAGCACACCATAATAGATGACCAAGAAAAAAGATGAATGTTAGTATTACATTAATAAATAGCAAGATTCCCAGCTGAATTAGCGCTGCAAGAAGAGCTGTATGCAATCTAGACTGGAGGCCACGACCAGACTTGACCCCATCGGCCTCGTGTGAACTGTATAAACCTTTCACATCATGTACTGCTCGTACACTCACTTGATATCAGATTTGAAGATGGTATAAACTGAGTACGGTTATCGGCAAAATTTATGGGATAGTACTAACAGACTGTGTATAAATTGTGACTTTTGATATGTGACAGTGGCATATGTTGAAGGGGGAAGCTAACTACGAAGCTAATGTGGAATACGGTAAGTGGTTAAGTGCTTTTAGCTGCAAAGTTTTGGCATCTAGAGCTTTAACATCATTATAAGGATATTTTCTATTACGTCGTTGCCATGGAAGCCTCAAAATTCATCGAAATGTACCCAATTTCAAAAGGTCACTAGTTTTTCAACCAACAATGTTGTTCACCAAATTTGTAGTCTCTAGCTGCAATGGTATGGCTTCCGATCACTAACATCATTATATAAATATAACATTGTTATATAGATATTTTCTGTTCCAATAGAAACCACAAAGGTTGCTGAAAAGTACACAATGGCAAAAAGCTTGTTATTTAAAACCCGACAACTGTTGCTGTTTACCGAATTTGAAGACTCTAGCTACAACAGTTTATCTTCTAGAGCATTCCCTCTTATTTGGATACTTTCCCATTTTGCTGCCATGGAAACCACACAAATCATCGAAATGAACCCAATTTCAATAGACCTGTGCTTTGGCAAACACTAGTACTGTATACCAAATTTGAAGTCTCTAACTGCAATGGTTTGGTTTCAAGCGTGTTAACGTAGTTGTAAGGATATTGTCCGCTATGTTGCCATGGAAACCACAAAAAAAACATTGAAAATTACACAATGCTGTATGCCACATTTGAAGTCTCTAGCTGCCAGGGTAAGTCTTCCAGATCATTAATGCCGTTATATGGATATTTTCCATTATGTTGCCATGGAAACCACAAAAAGCATTGAAATGTACTCCAACGACCACCAATTTGAAGTCTCTAGCTGGAATGGTTTGGTTTCCAGAGTGTTTTTATTGTTACAAGTTAATTTTCCTTTTTGTTGCCATGGAAGCCACAAAAATCATCAAAATAAACCTAATTTCAATAGGCCTGTACTTGGCCACACAAAAATGCTGTATACCATTTGAAGTCTATAGTGGCTATGGTTGGTCTTGTAGAGCATTAAAATTGTTATATTGATATGTTCTATTTTGTTGCCATGGAAACCACAGAAATCATTGAAATGGACCTAATTTCAATAGGCCTGTGCTTCCCCACACAACAATGATTTGTACAAAATTTGACATCTAGCTGTAGCGGTTCAGCTTCTAGAGCAATAACATTGTTACATGGATATTTTCCACTCTGTTGCCATAAAAATGGTCCCAATTTTAAAAGACCTATCCTTCACCATACAACAATGCTGTATGCCAAATTTGAAGTCTCTAGTCTCTAGCTGCAACGGTTTGGCTTCTAGAGAGTTAACATCGTTATATGGATACTTTTCTGTTTTGTTGCCAGGGAAACGACAAAAATTATCGAAATGAACCCAATTTCAAGGCTTGTGTTTACCACACACCAATGATTTATACCAAATTTAAATTCTCTAGCTGCAACGGTTCAGCTTCTAAAGCGTCAACATTGTTATATGGATATTTTTTTTCTCCATTCTGTCGCCAAGGAAACCAGAAAAATCATCAAAATGTACCCAGTTAAAAAAAAAAATGAAAACTCGAGCGGGTGAAGTCCCCCCGACTTTGAAACAACTGATCTGGCTTGGAACTGTAACATTCAGTATCTGAGCATATGAAAACCCCTTGGCTCTAGATAGCAGCCATTGATAATGTAATTCAATTTGAACCATACTACTTCGGAGATGTCAGGAACATAAAGCAGTCAAGTGACAAATATTTTCATCCAATCAAAGAAAATGGTTCTGTCATTCAATGTTAGTCTCTTGATGTATTGATGATGTATACAAAGTATTGCATCAAACACTTGAACAGTACGAAAGGCATAGATTTTGCAATCAAGTTTTCCACCTAATCAGAGAAACTGGTTGTCATTAATTGCAAGTTTCTTAATGTATCGATGATGTATAGTTTCATATGAAGCACTTAAACGGTATATCAGAGATATAGATCATTAATGATTTTGAATAAAATAAAAATGGTCACCAAGTACATTTCTGCCCAATCAGAGAAACCAGTTCTATCATTCATTGTAAGTCTCTTCATGCTTCAATGATGTGTACCAAGTTTCATATTGAACACTTGAAAGTTATCAAAGGTATAGATCATTAATGATTTTGCATAAATTAACGAGAGATCCTGAAAGATCTTGGCGCCCACCATTGCCCGTTAATTTTAAGCTAATGACAAAAGGATCTTTTTGTCCATTGTTACTAAGAACAAACGATTGATTTGTAATTTTGCTTGCAGAATTTTGAGTTTGAGCGAAAAAGATAAATGAAAGCATCCAAGGCTGCTAAAAAACAGGGAAGGAATTGGTCCTGTTCAATATATTTCTGATGTGTCTCTCGTTGCATACGTGATGTGAATTTGTGAAGCTTAGCTCTAATTATTGAACAGACTTCATCAATACTGTAAAGAAAGTCTAGGCAAATGAGAGTTGCATATGTGGTACCAGTGGACGATGGAAAAAATTTTGTCGAGGCGTTCAACTGTTATCGCAATTGTTTGACAACCCAATGGAATTACCTTTCCCCGATAAAGTACACAACACCGAAGATTAAAAATTGTATATTATCTGAACTAAACAAGATAACATTTTGGTAGTAACCCTACAATATTGCCGAGGTCGGTGTCCGCATCATAGTGAACATTGTTGCCCAGGAAGCAGATCGGCTTTCATTCATGGTTTATGTATTCATGCACACAGCAATCTGCAGTCAAAGCTCAATGACATTGTTATTGTAGACATGTACAAGAATGAAGTCACTGAATCTGATTCATATTCATAATTTATTTGTGTGGCAATTGACAACCAGAAAATAATATAAGTAGCCTATAGGTCTTCTTCAAGATTACACGTATGCCTACCGGTACATCGAATAATTATTTTAAAATCCATTCAGCAATTGCACACAGAAAAAATACCCTTACGTTACTAAAAAATTCAATCACAGACACAGAAATCCATTATTAACGTCAAAAAATAAATTTATCTCCACTACCTGGCCCAAACGGAAAATTATTTTGTCAACTTCAACAGGTCAGAGCAAAGCACTAAGTGGGGTATATATCCAATCTAATTAAAATTAAATCCTAACTGCTTCCCCATTTGGATATGTCGCTGTTAGGATCTAACCGGCTTGCAGTAAGGCGCGTGTTGACCCATCTTTATTTTATCCAGCCAATTTCTACGTTCCCACTTCGAACTTCCCTTGATATATCTGGACCCCTTCAATGTTCAAATAACTTATAAATAGACACGAGACGTCACTGACCTCGAAAACATTTGAAATTCGAAATGGGTCACACAAGAGCGTTATTGATTGGCTGACCTAATTAGTGGGCACCATATTAGGAGGAAGGACGCCGCTAATAGAGGATGATGTAACTTTATGTGACTTCACTCGCAATCGATGTGTACGTTCTGATTGGTTCTTCTGTCGTTAGCTGGTGAAATTTACACCTCGGATTTTGAACGCTGAAGGGGTCAGATAAATCAAGGCAGGTTCGAAGTGGGAACGTAGAAATTGACTGAATAAAATGAAGATGGTGTTGACCGATCCCGAGAGGTTTTCATAGTGCTTTGAAGGGAACGTAATGACAAGTGCTTTCTGGTTGGCTCAGCCGAAGCACACGCCAAGCTGTGGGGGATTCTTCTGATGTTGCCGCCCACCCGCCAGGTTGGCTCCATAATGCGGGGTAGAATTATGGACTCGTCCTTGACGTAACCTTGAGTTAACGCAGAGTCCATGAACCTATCCCCCCTGCCCGACTCAAGTAAAGTAGTTAAAATGCGGTCGTGATGTCATAAGACTATTAAATATTCATGAGCTGGGCGCTCCGAACACAAAATTCAATTGAAATCAGTAAGATCCTACATAGCGACATATACGATTGGGGAGCATTGATAGGATATTAATTTATTACGATTGGGTATATATCCCACCTAAGATATTAAATCAAAGTTTGGATATTGAAATATATCCTAATTGGGTTATTTTCAACGATTTTCATACTAAACGGCAATGTCGGATTTCGGCATCAAAACTACCAAAAACAAGATAGAATCTACTTCACAAAACTGACAATACGATTGTATAATTTTGCTGACCTTTTCTCGTCGACATTATTCTCTGTGCAATTGCAATTACGTGCAATACTTTTTGATGTTGTTGTTGCAGTATACTTCCCATCAATAACCACTGTTGTATGTCTTTAAACGAACAGAAGAACTACTAGCACAATATGCCAGCTTGAAAATATGGAAGTATGAAAAAAATATTCAAATTGCGATATTTTATCTCAATTGGGATATATATCCCAGTTAGTCCTTTTCCCTGACCTGTTCAACGAGCTGTCATTACGGATATGATAAGAATCAAGAACATTACTTTTGCTGGATGACAAATGATGCAGGACGATAAGATCAGTCAATTTGAAAATTGCAGTAAAAAGGATGCTTTCGCTTGATGAAATAAATAAAGTTTTCCTTGCAAGAAATGTTTTCAAACTTAGCACACAAAACGGCGGCTTTCAGTCATGCCATGTGCATGCTTTCAGTCACGCAGTAGCGCGGAAACTTGCAACATTCATTTATTTGATAATATTAACAAGTGTGCGCCGGGAAACAAGTAATGAATTCAGTGACGGATAAAACGTTTTACACACCTCGATCTGTCTGAATGTCACACTCGCACAGTGTCAAAACTTCCTGATGGAACGAAAACGAAACTGCCTCCTCGTCTCTCCTTTTCAAACTCTCTCACCGGGACTGCACTATAATTTTGGCAGTGTGGTTCAGCCGATCTTAAAACATGACGTCTTTTCGTAAATTCGGTGTATTTCATTGGCTATCAGAACCGAAGATGAAGTGGGCATATTCCGTGAATACGACCTGTGCCATATTGACCAGTTTACAGACAAAACACAATCTTTCGAAGAAATCTCTCAAGATATCAGCAGAAGTGTTATCCAGGAAACGCATTCGACATATTCTTCAATATCTGCACCTAGAAACGGCTCGTCGTGAGATTAATTCAGAGAAATTATTCGAAACTAGGTCGAACTACTTCATAGCGCATTCAATAAACGGAGTGACGCGGAACTTTCAGTCATTCTCTCATTTTGCGCAGGGGTGTTGTAATGAAAACCATACCGCTTGGATAGATGGCACCTCTGAAATTACCCATAAGCCAGTTCACCTAGCATTGCAAGAAACAGGGAATTTTCCCTGTTTAAAAAAGGGACACTTGAAAACACCAAGATATTATCTTTATAAGTTTCAGGAGTTTCAAGATTTCTAGAAACTGTACTTGATGTCGTTTTTTATATTACAAGTGAAATGAGCAAAGTTAGTCTGAAAGTGAATGTCCTGAGGATCCTTCGTCTTCGTTTTGCAGTGTTTTTTTCTTTTTTTGGCATGAGTCATCATTGGGTACTGGAGGCGAAGACAAATCTCTTCGACACTTTAGCATGAGCTATGAAACATACCTAAGATTTTATAATTAGGAATGAATGCTAATTCTGTTTTGTGTATTGGGCTAGTTTGAGATATCTTTTTCAAGATACCATGCTCAAAAATAGTAAGATGGTGCACAACTTAATACTGACGAGATCCGGTACGTGCAGTGATGTTGAAAATTTGAAAATGTCTGAATCCTAATTATCTCCCTTGGATCAAAACACGCAGTAGTCTACAGTTGTGGACTTGTGACGTTGCATCACAAGAGTGACTTCCCTTCGTGTAGCCGACCCGTCAGCAGACGAAACGTTTGCGCAGTTCACTTGCAACGGCATGAACTAAAGTAAACTGATTTAAAATTTGAAGAAATACATTTTAATTCGGAATCATTTGAACTCCTTGATATGGAAGGCGAAGGTATGGATATTTCAAAACTCAATATATAGAATATGCCCCACCGTTTGATCCGCCAACTCTTGTGATGCAATGTCACAACTCGGAAATACCGTATTAATTTGAAGCAGAACTTGGATTTTCGAATCGGACCAAAAAATGTATCTTGCACAACTAGGCCCCATGTGAGACCTGTGTACCAAATTTCAGAAAGATCCATGAAGTAGTTCCTGGGAATTCACAATAATAATGTTTCAAGGGGGAATTCAAGATGGCCACCTGGCGGCCATATTGGATTTTGGAATCAGACTAGAAAACGTATCTTGCACAACTAGACCACAAGGGGAACCTGTATACCAAATTTGACAAAGATCCATGCAGAACTTCCTGAGAATTTACAATAACAAAATTTCATGCGGAAATTCAAAATGGCCACCTGGTGGCCATATAATTGGATTTTCGAATCGGACAAGAAAAGGCATCCAGCACAACTAGATCCCAAGGGGAACATGTGTACCGAATTTGAGAAAGATCCATGTGGTAGTTCCTGCGAAATCGTGATAACAAGAATTGTTTACGGACGGACGTACGACGGACAAAAAGCTATTTGAACAGCCCACCATCTACAGATGGTGGGCTAAAAATCTGCCTAATCAGAGAAACCAGTTCTATCATTCATCATAAGTCTCTTGATGCATCAATGATGTATACCTAATTTTACTTCAAGCACTTGAACGGTATCAGAGATAGAGATCATTAATGATTTTGCATAAATCCCATCCTTCCCGCCAATCAAAGGAACTGATGTGATTATTCATTGCAAGTCTCTTGATACATCAATACATCAGGGAAACTGGTTCGGTCATTCCTTAAAAGTTTCTTAATGTATCGATGAGATATACCAAGTTTCAGACTGAACAGCGAAATGGTATCCGAGTTCAATCTGGTCAAGATTCAATAAGGTTCTGGATCACGAGCATATGGATGGGCACTGCAAGTTTGGTGTGCCTAGGGAAAGTCGTTCTAAAGATATCTTGGTAACGAGAAAGCTGCGACAGTGCGACGGACGGATGTCACGACAGATGGACGTACATGATGATGACAATACCCGGCCAAGGGATAAAAAACCTGATATTTTATACACCTTCTGAATATGGTATATTTAACTTACCTCAATGCTGAGCTGTTCATTTTCTTTTGATATTTGGTTGTTTTCTTGTTCTAGAAAGTTACATCGATCCTTCAAACACTCATGGTTTTCAAACTTAGACTTTAATCTGAAAGCAGATCACATGAAAGAAGTCTGAATCACCATCCATCTTCTTTTGCCATTGCCCCACATCTTTTCAGAAAGCCATAACCAAAGAAGTGAAAACGAAACACTCATCAGCACTAGTCTTCAATCTCAGTGGCAGTGACAAATGAGTAAGGGTTCCTTAATGACTGGCGATATACAGTTGAAGTTTTTCAGTGCTGTGTCAACCCTTTTTATTGTCCACAGTCTCAGCAAAAAAAACAATATTTAAAAAATGTGCATTTTTGTTTTCGTTTTTACACATTTCTCTCTGAGTTTCGCCAAAATAATGTTCTTGGACACAGAATCTAGTGTCTGTCTTATTTGGAAGAAAAAGTATTGTTGAAGCCAGGGGGAAAAAATACATTTTCTAACTTAACTATTGAACAATACATGATAGTAGTTTAAAATGTCTTCTCTTACCTGACGATTTCACGACCCCTTTCTTCCACCTCCAGTTTCAACTGGTCATTCTCTTCCTTCAACTGATGATTAACCTTAATTTGATGCTGAAGTTCTCTTATTCGATGATCTGAGAAAGATGAATAAAAGTTACATGTAAAATTGGAAAACAAAGCATGCTTCAAAACAGTTACCAGTAGTCATGGTAGTGTATATGCATTGCCAGCCGTCGAAAATAACCATGTGCTGTACATGTTAAATGTGGGTTATTGCATTGCACAAAATATTTTCTGAAGCGGGTTTGTTATTCATAGGGGATGACTGGTATCTGCATTAGACACAAAAAAATGACTGGCCAAAAAACTGAGCAACCCCAATAATCAGTGACCCAAAAGATAACTGTGATCTGAACAACAATTGATCCAAATAATCAATGTCACCTGAATAATCAATGACCCAAATAATCATGGTGACTCAAATAATCCCTGGCCCAACCAATCACAAACAGAGAATATGAACTGTCAACCAATCACAAACAGAGAATATGAACTGTCAGTCCTCCCTGGCCCAACCAATCACAAACAGAGAATATGAACTGTCAGTCCTCCCTGGCCCAACCAATCACAAACAGAGAATATGAACTGTCAGTCCTCCCTGGCCCAACCAATCACAAACAGAGAATATGAACTGTCAGTCCTCCCTGGCCCAACCAATCACAAACAGAGAATATGAACTGTCAGCCACAAGTGTTTTTTATATTACTTTTTTTTTCTTCATCAAATATTATATACATCACATCAACCAATCTTCATTAGGCTTACTAACCCTCATAACCAAGCCCTTCCCTCCCTCGCCCACTGTTACCATGGTTACTGTCCTTGTGTCGCGTACTCAGTCACCCAAACAAGTGACTCGCTTTGCTTTGTTCTAGTCAGCAGTAACAGGGGTCAGGCGCTCAGACATCATGCATCACTCAGCCAATCAAAAGGCTGTGTCAAAAGGCCACTCCATATTTGGTGGTTAAAAATGAAGGGCAACTTGTATCATGAATATGTACTGTTTTTGGGCTCTTCGCCATTACCATGTGAGCTTAGCTGGTTGACCATATTCGGGGTACAGTAACAGATAGACCATATGGTATTAGCAATGATCAAGGACTTACCACGTTCTTTAATAACCTTCGATTTCTCCTCTAAATCTTGTTCCAGCTCTTCTCTCAGATGTTTCTCACTGTTCAGATCGAGCGTTATCCTTCTCATCTCCTTATTCTTCTGTTTCACCATCGCCTGAAGTAACCAGTCAGTTTTAGCACAAATACATCAATCAAATCCAACATAGTTGATGAGAGCTGATCCAGGCAAAGGTACATGGGATGACCCCCCAACCACCCATATACCATTTATCCTATCTCCCTAATGTTAACTAAATTAATGTATACCACCAACACATATATCAACTGAATAATTGTCCTCCCCCCCATTATTTTTTTCTAGACAGTCCTGAGCCAGATATCTTAATGCAAGAGTGGACTATAAGGCACCTACAGAACAACAAGACTATACATACACTTGGCTGATCCTATTTTGTCATTGTGTTGA
>JAVTVY010027643.1:0-11039 GCA_036873755.1 Hanleya hanleyi
TACAATTATTAAGAGACCTCACTGATACCTTGTTTGTATCCTAAGAATATGATAATGCCATGAAAATGTGTCCGATAATTCAGTCCTTTCTCTCAGTTAGCTCTGCTCCACAAATGCAATACGATTATTAAGAGTATTAAATTGAACTCCACAAAATATAATGTAATTAGGCTGACTAAATAAATTTTCAGCTTCAGAGGTACTGTGCGTCTTTTTTAGGTGCTGCATCAACCCTTTTTATTGCCTACGGTAAAAAAGATGTAAAAAATATATATATATATATATTTTCGTTTTTACACAGTTCTCTCTAAAAGTTGTGCCAATATAATGTTCTTGAACATTGAGTCAAACAGTTCTTTGGTTTTATTTGAAGGGAATAAGTAACTCTTCTTTTTATTTGAAGGGAATAAGTACATGTAACTCTTCAAGGAACTCTAAGAACATTGGTGGTTTCATGCGAATTGTATTAAACTACTGCACCGGTTTGTCACAAAGGATAAAAATATCAATAGATTTAAAAGCCCCCATCCCTCATCATTTTTTGTTATTTTTTAATTTTTTTTTTTTTAAAGTGTCTGTGAAGCTACAGATGAATTTATTTAGCCTTATTATCAGCTACACGGAACTTGTATTTATTCAATTCTTTTGTGTCTATAGTTTCTTTCCAGGAGAAGTGAAGATAATGTTCATCATTTCTTATACAATGAAACCTGTGAATAAAATAATGATATAATTGTATTATATATTTGAATGATCAGAAGATCGTGCATGATGAAAGTATGAAAAACGAGCATAGACCTTCACATTATTCACAGCAGTCCAGTCCAGTAAAGTTGTTTAGGCACATACAGGGCCGTAGCCAGGGGTTTTTTGGGGGGTTCGGGGAAAACCCCTCTTTCGGAAATATTATATATTTTTCTCATATAAATGCCCTTTTCAAACTGAAGCGAACCCCCTGTTTGCCCCTTTTCTCATACAGTGAACCCCCTGATGTGCCCTTTTGGAGTGAAGGCGAACCACCCCTCAGTAAATCCTGGCTACGGCCCTGACATATTACACTTACAGATTTGTATGCTGATTCTTCATTTCATGTTTATCACCCTGCATTAAGTGCATTTTCTCGCTCATATACCAGTAGTTATCTCATATTGTCTGTTAAAACCTATCCACAGTGTCTTGGGTAAAGCATTTGTCTCTCCAATGGTTAAAGTATCTTTGTGGTCATAATCTTTATCAATATGTTCGCATTTTGTTCCTATCCCTGTCTCGCGTGTTGTGAGGAAGATCCATAGATATATCCCAATATAATTCTCCAGTCGTGAAAGGTGATAATCGAGACCGTTGCCCATGTGATGTCCTGCCAAGGTTAGGCGCCGGGCAATGCTTCAACCAGGCAATACCGCAAATATCAGAAAATAGTTATCTTGATGGCTGTCAAAATACTGAAAAATCAAACCTCTTGAAGTTGTTACTTTTTCCAAAGTTAAATAACCATTTGCAAACAAATTTAAAGGCCATGCATGGAAAAAAAGTAATACAGCATTGCCTTTTCAAACAAATGGTTCGGTGCCTAACCTCACAGGCTGCAAGTGCCGCCTATATTTTCTTATATTATTGAGTCCTTCCTATATTTCGAGTTTTACTGACGAAAACTGTCACCAATGCTCTGAAATGAGTCAATTTGGCATGTGAAAAAAAAAAAACATTTCAGAAAATATCAAAACATTTAAATCTCTTTCTTGAACCAATCAGCAAAAATGGGTCTCCTCAATCGCCACCACAATGACTGCATTCACTGGAAATAATTTATTAAACACCGGAAAACTACCAATTTTGGAACATACAATGTAGTAGTGACCTGTTTTACACTCTATTTCCTATATTTTCCTATATTTTATTAAGAAAATTCCTATATTTTGGCAAATTTCCTCCTATATTTTCACTGTGAGCCACTTGCAGGCCTGCCTCAGCATAATGCCACATGGATAATAACCTCTTGTGGCCAGAGAGTTCTATCTAGGGACAGACCTATAATGGCTTCCAGTGATAACAGTTATGTGTCGAAATGATACCCCCATTTGTGAAAATGGTGATGGATTCATCATAATTAATATGATTGATGTATTGTACCAAACACCGGAACTCGCAATTTCTGAAGAAACATCATTCAAAAGGACGCATCTTGTAGACCTGCTTAAATACATGGATGTGAATGCTTGGTTGCATTGCTTCTAGGGTGATTCATTGGACAGGTTTATGAAATCATACTCGTAATATAGTATGTCTGTCTGTCTTATCTTTTGTACTCTTGACAAGTTTGTATGTATGTAAATAGACTGTATGCCTGATGTACATGTATATAGTAGGCCCAGAATATTAGGGAGTAAAACATCAAGAAATAAAGTAAGGAATCGTTGTGATAATTTATCCATTTATTTTTCTGTTCTTCATTTTGAGTGCCATACTCATGAGTGTGGTCAAGCACACTCCAGGCCAGGTGAAGTCCTCAAGGTGGCTTGTCCCAGAAGGATGTTGTTTAGAGTCCAAATCCTCACTTGACTGAAACCTGATAGCTGGAAACATGGGCACAGACAAATAGTGGTGAACTGCAAAGTTGATTGCTCTGTTTAGAACTTTTCACCACATTTGCGTACACTTCGCCATCCATAAGATGGCTTGCGAATTGTGTCACCAGCGGGTGGTTGGGTGGGTTCAGGTTCCTGTTGCTTCAATGCATTTTGCTGAGAAGCAACAGGAACTTGATAATGTGATGTCTAGCACTGTAATATCACTTGTCTTTATTGCATCATGTAAGCATCCTGTCTGTGTCTTGTGCGCTGTCCTCAGCGTTTTATAGGGTGGATGGAGGATGTCTGGTTCCATGCTGCTTCAAAGATTTCTTCTTTGAAGTAGCAGGAACACAGCTAGGCTAGGTGGTGCTTAGTTGGTTCGTCGTGATATAGCTGAAATATTGTTGTAAGCGACGTTAAATTCTATTCACGATATCCAATACTTACCGTATACTGTTCGGTCTTCATCCGGCGGAGAACAGACTCGAGAAATCTGCTAAATAACAGGCTTTTCATACTACTTCTGAAACATATATTGTCTAAGCTTACAAAAGATACAGTTATGAATAACTTCTATATCATCCAAGAGGTGTTGTAGTCTGTAATTTTGAACAAGTAGGGTAGCACATGACTCGAAAATGGCGAGTTACGTCGGTAGTTTAGCTGATTGGCTGATGACATCACATGGTGTTGATTTCAGGGAATTCCCTCATATAGTTACCGAAAGTAGTCTGAAAATGGATACACACGATCCCAGAGTCAGTCTTAACGCGTATAGATGACCCAGATGGTTACAGGTTGTTCTCCGCCAGTGACTCGACCACACCTGAATGCCATGAGTTAAGTTTTGGTCCAAAGTTCCAAGTCCTTCCTTTGTGTGTTCCAGGTTTCTTTAGTATGGCATCCATGTTGATGTCCTCTCAGGCTTCCTCCATATCTCGCCCATTACCAACTGTGTACCTGGATCACTGTATATGACTTCTGACCAATCATGAATACTGACAAACCTGCTCAGTATCACCAAGAAGCAGATATTCTCTCATCCATAAACTGCCTCAATGTGCCCAGCTGTCTTGGTCGAATCGGTGAATAAGATATATGGTCACTATAAGCTTTGTCACTGGTTCCTCTTTGCACATCACCATGAACAGGGTATGGTCCAAACAAATCGAGCATGACCCGATTGAATGGCACACAAAGCGTCTGACGAGCCTCGAGCAGCAAACCAATTTCCTGTTGATGCAAATTAAAATTGGCTGCCTCAGTTTACATAACTGGCAGCTTGTCTTTCAACGATTGGCCAATTTGCCGTTGAGGGATCCAGAATTACTGTATGAAGCCCGACAGTGTCACATCTCGTCCTCTATGGCCAGTTTGGTGCACACGTTTCATGAACAGCCTAGTTCCTTGATGACCTGCAGGAAGTAGTTTTTGGAGCTCGGAGACGGAGTTCATGGCACTGTACTTCTGCTTACGTTGCCCAACAATCCAGATATTGGTTTGATTGATCATCAGGTCCAGTCTAGGATAGCGTTCTCCTATGCCAGTTTTTTTAGTCTTCGACAGCTCTTTGTGCGTAGTAGTCTGTATGCCCCTTACTATGTAGTCATCTGTTATGCGTAGATGTGACGATAATGAACTACTGAGAGCATTTGATCCTGAAGATATGGATAAGTCAGACTATAACCCAGATAACTTGATCTGGAACTGAAACGAAGACTGTCAATTAGGTGTGAATTGGCTTAATTAGCATCAGTGTTGCAGAGTAGACCTCTCCAGTGAGGGATGTATCCTTTGTTGTGGACCAAACTTCAGACCCCATTGATCAGCTGGCCCATGCAGAATGGATGAGCCATTCCACCACTCTGTGTCGGCTGCCAGTTTGCTGTGTTCTGCTCACCAGATATCCAATTCCAATAATGCATGTCACCATCATTAGCTCCGATTCAGGCTCCCTCATAAACCTTGGATCGAGTACTTGTTGAGCATGTTCAGAATCGTCCCTTAATCAACGACATGGAGAACCTTCTCAAAAATTGAACCTCATTTCCTTCTGAATGACCGCATGACCTCTTTTGGAGCATACAGTGGCATATTTAGCTCCATCAGTGGTATGGACACTTTGTTGAGTAGAGCTATTCGACACCCGACCATAAGTTGACACGTCTCGGATGTCTACAGTCAATATTAATTTCATAGGAAAAATCATAAGAAAGGTTACTATCGTCACTCAAAATGATCAACCATGGACGCACAATACTATCTGTTGTATGCAGACAGCGTTGCAGCTTTAACTGATCCAACTTTATCACGTAGAACTGCAGTCATTCTGCTCGCAAATCTTCCTGGAGTTGATCAATCCAAACAACTGTACATTTTTACGCTTCCCTGAGATACTCTTTGGCAAGAGCCTAAAGGAATGCACAATACCATCATGACCTGCTGCATGCAGAAAGAATACGCCTTGACAATGTGATTGGGATCGACTCTGGGTTGTTCACATCCATCGGGCTTTGGGGCTTTGCGAACTTTCTGTTAGAAAAGTTGAGTGCTACTCCATACATCACTATATCTTTTGGTGCTTTCCAGCCGAAGCTAAAACTCACCGCACCCCTTTAGTAACATCTCTATCCATCCGAAAGAAATGTAAATCTTATTGAAGCATGGACAGATTTTCATCTGTCCGCCCGCATGAGCAATGCGCGTATTCTTTTCGCATTCGTATTCCAGGCTGTGCGCACGGGCGATGGCGTGAAAAGTTTGCCTCCAGCTGGTTGGCTTTCAATAATTGAGGCCTGGCTTCCTCGTGTGGAAAAATTTAGGAAAGAGCTAGCACTGCATATACCTAAATAACTGTATTACAGCATAATATTTACTCTCTGGCTCTTGGTAGTTTACTTATGGGGTATTTGTATTATGACTCCTATTACAAATTCTATATGCACTCATTCAAATTGCTTCCCTATCTTCCACACCAATGTGGTTACAGATATGCCATTAGTGTTATATTATATCACAAGTCTAACTCTATCAGTGTTCAACATGTGCTATATGGTGTTCCATGCCATATGTATTTTGCTTTTTACTGACAGTACATGATATGTAGCTAATTGTCAATCATTTCAATTACTGGTACGTACCCCATTGGCAACATAATTTGCAATATACACAAAGCCCTATCTCAGTTTACATGTATGTTAAGTTGTTGTACCCGGCCCAAAATGGGCTAAATTGTATTGCACTGAATTGGTACAATAAATTGAAATTGAAATTGTACTGAAGGTCTCTCCACTGACCAACCTCACAGTGTGTAAGCCTGTCCGCCTGTGATATATTTATGACGATGAAACTGTACGTCTTCCTGACGGAATCGTTGATGACACACAAAAACAATTGTAATCTTGGCAGCATTTCAAGGCGATAGGAAGACAAGCACAAGAGACCATCATGTGTTGGCGACAATTCTTCACCATAAAGGAATAATCAAGGTATGGGAATAAATTCAGACAAAAACAGCTATTATAGTGTCGCATGCTTTCACTCTAGCGATAGTGAGGTAAGAAAATATAACAAATTTTGTGAAAGGATAGAGTATTTCTCCATATAATATCACTTTTATAAGTACATAAAAGACATATATTTATTCATGTATTAGTTCTCATTATTAATATGTAGAAATAAGCGTGTAATTTTCTTCCACGTTCTCAGCAGAGGTCGAAATGCAAAGCGCACTCATAACTGCTACTGTGCCCCTTTTCGATGTGACACAGTGCGCCTTTGTGAAGAGGTAGAAAATCGCGCTGTGCGACTTTTCGACGTGCTACCCAATTTGCACAATATGGATGTTATTTGTGCACATATCACTCTCCTTCTGAATATGAATCGTCCAACAAAGGAAAGACAGTAGTGTCAACATCGATGTCCCTTTCCGGGCAAAGATGATTGCCCAAAAATTCCATGTCACGATGCAAGACACCAATTTCTCTTGCATTTTACACTCATTCTCCTTCTTTTTCCTGGCTAAAAGCAGGTATACACCGTGGAGAAGATAACTAATTTGGATCTCCTCTACAGGTGCAGTTATTGTGATTTCAGTTTGCCAGTGCCTTACATCACAACGAAACTTAATCATCTAATGTTTGGAACTGGCTACGACTTCCATGCATAACATGCAGATTTCATTGATCTAAACTTGGATTTTAGATGAAGTCAACGCATCCTGTCGGCATTTAAAATACGAAAACCTGTATACAAATTGCGTGTATAACTTCAGCAAGTACGTCGACACCCTAAGCTGTAATCGAGAAAACCACTGGATTGACAAGTACGGTACATTCCGAACTTGGAATTTAAGATAGAAGGCAATTTATACCCGAAAATGTATGCTTTCACAATCCAAATTAAACATTTTACAAAGGTGAAAATTCAAGATCCAAAATTGTGCCAATATATCGAGATTGGCACGAGGTACGGCAATTTCCGAATTTGCTTCTGCAAGGTAGGAAAAAAATGTACCGGTAAATATAAATCATGTAATTAAATTTTCATCCGGCGACACCGAAATTGAGAGAACACATTCCGTTCTGCACAACATATAAAAAAAAAATTAAAATTACCTGTGGATGCAGTTTTTTACATGCACGAAGAAATTACGAAATATAACATTTTCGCCAATACCGGCATATAGAAATATTGAGATTGGCAAGAAATACGGTACAGCATATCCTGAACCTGGTGTTGCAGGATATTAAACAAAAATGTAAATTTATACATGTTTTAACAGGTAGAATTTGCGAGGACGCCCAAAATAAATATGCATTCATCAAAAGATGAAATTACATATACCCGTAAATTTAAACCTTCGATATTACTATGGCGTACCACCCAAAGGATGTGATTGGAGCTAGGAACATATGAAAAATATGACCTATGGAAAAAAATAGATTTTGATACAAATGTATACCCCAAGCCAGCGAGTATCGTGATTTTCAGATAAGGCCGTGAATTGGTGTATACTTTCGTGCAATTCGAAGACGTTGGACCGAACAGAAACATATTAAGAGTGCAAAGTCATACCCATGCAAGATTTAGTGTTATGCTTGACAATAGATTGATCAAGTTCCAAGAGATTGTTAAAGTATGTAGCTGCGGACCGAGGCAAGTTCTGTTATGTTCGAATGTAAAATGAATATATTTACAGAGAGAATTAGACGTCTTCAGTTAAAATCAGCGATTTTGCAGTAATACTTCAGGGCCCTGTCCTTCGAGAACCGTGATACTCAATGTCTTGGAATTATTCTGTGTATAACAAAATGTGGATCTTTATGCCAGTCAAAATGTTTCTTTAATAGGTAATATTTTATTTTTGGGAAGGATTATTTTTGGCACCTCAAACTGGGGACGATTTCTGGCTCGAATGTACTGCGTCCTTAACGTCAATATTTCGTACATACTGAGACATTGGCAAGGAATACAATTTGTAAAAAAAAAAAAAAAAAAATAAAATACTATACCGGCCGGGTACAGTCTGCATGATAATTTTTGAATCACTTCTTTGTTCCTTTTGTAAGCACTGTAGTTTTGGTATATTCAGAATTTGCAATGATATAAAAAACAAAATCCAAATCTCAAAAGCAAAGCAACTTGTCATCTTAGATGTTGTATTTTACATTGTTGCGGTCGTACGACATAGATGATCCCCACTGGAACATTTTGAGACACTTGGTGTACCTTACACGCTTAAAACTAAAGTGTTGACACTTATTCGTAAAGTGTTGAAATAACCCTTTAAGTGTGTCCACAGGGACTGCTCTTTAAGTGTTGTCCCTGTCGACACAGTATGGCAAGCCAAATTGCTTTTTATTCCGAATTTCCGATCGGAAATTCTAATTTTCGATATCAGAAATAGAATTTCCGATATCGGGAATTCAATTTCCGATATTGGAAATAGAATTCCCCATATAAGAAATTGTCACTGACTTTCCGATATCGAAAATGAAAGCTCTGGAAGCTTTACGAAAACTAGAATTGCAATTTCCGATATCGGAAATTCAGTGACAATTTCCGATATCGGTACGATTCCGTACGATGCTTCAGTATGTACGTCCCTGTGCCGCTGGAGGTTGAACCTCCATTTATTAAAGAAGTTACATTTATGGCAGTGAAATGCATGTATGTTGGCTTTGCGAGCTTTGCGGATTTCCTCGTGGATCTTCCGCGGACTGGTTGTGGGCCTACGAATATTTCTTGGAATGATTCTTCCTCTGGTATTCTTAAAACAATTTAAAAACTATAAGACATAGAAAATGAAACGAATCATGGCGTCGTAGTGTGGGTTCTGAGATATGAAACCCACTGGAATAATTAAGTCATCATTCGGCCCTACACATGAACACTAGTATCAGTGCCGATTAGACGTTGCTATAGTATATGTGCACAGTAATTGCACTTCGCTTTTTACTATGCACGCCAAAAATGCGCACAGGAACTCATCAAAAACTCACACAGTCGAAGAAATCCCCTCGACAAAAATACGGACAGTCTCATTTCAGGACATAAACATTTGTTCCTAAATATTCGCCTCTTAATACTTATATTTATCTCCTCTGTACCAGTCATATTTGATTAACTACCATTCTAGTTTTTTATAATATACAGACCAAAATGTGAAATCCTATACCACAAGAACAATCAACTTCTTAATTGTAAAATTCGACAGAGTTTTGATAAATTTCTAACATGAACACGATTATGATGAAAACGAGATGATCTAAGGAGTTGAATTTGACACCGGATCTGCCCAAATAAATCTAGACCATTATATCATGCTGTTTCTTCCATAAAGTTACGTGTAACACGCAGAAAATTGTAAAATGCTCAACCTCCATCTCAGCACACGTGTTGACTCGGTGCGATCACGTCAAAAATGGGCACAGATGGCTCGTCATAAATAAATCCCAGCCGGACAGGGTTATACACTGTGAACCCATGTTCTTCTGACGCACAAGCGATTCCTATTCTTCCTCCACGTCTCTATATTATGGCAATTTATGTGAGTCTTTCTTTGAATAGATGCAAGTCGGGACTGACACGTATGGTGTTCTATTTGTGCCAAGTTTCCGTCGCCTTTTCAAAACGCGACGTCGCCTTTTGAAACGCGACGTCGCCTTTTAAAACGCGACGTCGCGTTTCTTTCCTATGTTTTTGCATTGTAAAACTCGACACAACGGAACTCGACGTCGCGTTTTCAAAAGGCGACGTCGTGTTTCACCCACGTCTTGTTTGGCAATGTTAAAAGATAGGAAAGAAACGCGACGTCGCGTTTTAAAAGGCGACGTCGTGTTTTTTAAAAGGCGACGTCGCGTTTTCAAAAGGCGTCGTCGCGTTTCAAAACGCGTCGCCTTTTGAAACGCGACGTCGCCTTTCGAAACGCGACGTCGTGTTTTGATAGTAGAACTGCGCATGTCTAGGGATCATTTATTTTCAAGAAATTGTGTTGTGACTATAGATACAATGCTTTAGTTAGACAAGACAAATGACATACATGTAGATATATGTAGAAGACTGTGTAAATGAAATGTGTGGTAGGAAACTTCGCTGTGCTTATATCCGTCTCAGAAATTAGGTCATGTATATCCATTGAGTATACCAGGCCCGTAGGCTGGGGGGGTTCGGGGGGTGCGTACGCACCCCCCCCACAGAGCAGACCGAGTTCCGCTGCCGGGGGGAAAAAAAATTCAGAGTGCACGGAAGGGCCTTCATGCGAGCATCCATGGGCCAGGAGCGATTGACCTCCCTGGCATTGCTACACATTCAGTTGGAGAGGGCGGGGGCTCAACCCCCCGCCCCTCCCCACCAGTTTCAACAAAAGCTGGGTGACTTTTTCATGATTTTGGTCCTAATGTGACCAGATAAACAGGCTGGTTTTTTCCCCCGCGGCGCTTCGCGCCGCCCTGTAGGCCAGGTTCTCACAGAGCGGTGACTTTGCACTGGAGGGGCACGTTGCTGTTTGGGTTAAATGCTCTGATTTGCTCATTCTTCTGTTCCGTTCACAATGACCAATAACTGTTTTAGATGTTAATTTACATAGAAATTGCATTCGCTTTATTGGACGATTATCTGCTTATCAAATTTAGAAATCAAAATTGCGTTCATATTATTTCTTTTTTTGTGTTCACATATTTCTCTTCAAACACATCAGCGCTCTCCAACCCTCTGCTGAAATGTTACTTTCTTCGAGATCACTGCGTATAGTTCGAATTTGGAAAGGAAAAAATACTTCTTTTACATTCAAAAGTTATCAACTCAATTTTTCTTTTAAATGACGAAAAAAATCACGAAAACAATCTCAAAATGCAGTTGATTATATAGTGATGATACGTCGTTTTGTATGCCGGAAATCGGCCAGAATGCGTCGACAGCCATCTAGGAGCGCGGAGCTTCCGGTGCCTAGGCGGCCCCTGGACCCTC